>PVJN01016775.1:0-41751 GCA_004026805.1 Lasiurus borealis | reverse complement strand
TATATTGCCTCTGAACAAAACAATGTACTAATCAAATGAAAGAGACTGTAATTTGGAATTAAAATGTATCATATCAGCTACTTTTACTATATGAACACTTTGGCTCTGATGTCATTAAACAAACATTTCTGAATCATAATCAGAAAAAAAGAACATTACATTGAAATAAACCAACCCAATTGGAAGATGATATAAAAAAAATGAGTTGGGGGTAAAATATGATAAAAATAAATACCTAGATATTATAAAATCATTAGAAACTCTTACCACTGAAATTCAAGTTTTACTTTTGTATGTCCTACACTGCCTCAACATCTTGGCTAACACATATTCTTCTCCCTTTCTTTAAAGAAAGCAGTATATATTAATTACTTTTAAAGCATGTCAATCTACCATTGTGTTTGCTTCAGTCATATAAACAGGATGTCCCAAAAATGTATACACAGAATTTAAATAATTATAAAGACAGTGTTTATTAAAATACAATTCATTTTCAATAATGGTTGTTAAAATGTGTAAATACTTTTTGGGGCCACCCTGTATTTCATCCCTACTATTAGGATCATTTTTAAGTCTCCTCATTTATAGCCACATTAGAAATAGTATGCTTTCCTATAAGAATGTAATGCAAATATATTTTGTACAATCTTCACTTAATGCTGTCAATGAATCTGTGACTTTAAGCAAAATGGCATATGAGAAAGTCAGTTTTACCAGAAGCTAATTAATATAAACACAAGTAAATTATTAATGTACCTCATGATGAACATACTAACAAAAGGCAAAGCACTTAATGACTGAACAAAAAGATGTTATTTGAGGACCTGATGTATCTCAAAAAGAATCTGAGCTGACTTACAGCTCACAAAGAAATATAACTCATTTATATTAATGTCTATAAGTTCTTCTTACATTTTGCACAGCAGACAATTAAAAATAAAATTAACATAAGATATCTTACCTAATAAGACAAACATTTAAATTGACTGTACCTCCACTATACTCACATCCTATCAGAGTGATTATGCAAATTAACCCAACAAAGATGGTGGTTAATTTGCATACATAGGTGCCCAGCAGCCTTGAACCCAGGGACATCCTCCACACCAGGTCACTCCAAGGTAGGCCCCCGTGGGCCTGAGCAGCCTGAGAAGGGCCTGAGCAGGGGGCTCCTGGGCAGGGCTGAGCCTGTGATCAGAGCCGAGGGGGCCCCTACTCAGGCCTAAAACCTGGGCCTTAGGCTTTAGGCCTGGGCAGGGATGGAGATGGCCATCAGAGGGAGCCAGCGATTGGCAGGAGCTTGCAATTAGAGGGAGATGGAGAGAGAGACAGCGATCAGAGGGAGAGGGAGAAGGAACCAGTGGTCAGAGGAAAAGGAAGAGTAGCCAGCAGTTGGAGGGAGAGAGAGAGGGAGCCAGAAGTCAAAGGTAGAGAGAGAGGGAGCCAGTGATCAGAGGGAGCCAGGGATCAGAGAGAGGGAGGGGGGGGGGCACCTAGGCCTAAAGCCTCGGCCATCGGCTTTAGGCCTGGGCAGGGGTGGAGCTGGCTATCCATATAAATTAGAGGAAACACATTTTCTGACTGCTCATTGTCTAAGCTCCCTGTTTGCCACTGGTAATATTCTTAGTAACTTGGGTAATAAGAATCCAAAAAGGCGATCTAAGGTTTTTCCACTACACTCCTGGAGAAAAAATACAAAGGTCTGCTTCTGGAAGGCTAAGAAATGTCATATCCTGCCCTAGTCAGTTTGGCTCAGTGGATAATGCTTTGGCTTGCCGACCGCAGGATCTGAGTTTAATTATGATCAAGGGCATGTACATAGGTTGCAGGGTCCTAGCCAGGGCCCAGGTCAGGGCTCATGCAGGAGGCAACTAATCAAAATGTTCCTCTCACCTTGATGTTTCTCTCTGTCTCTCCCTTTCTCTTCCACATTCTCTAAAAATCAATGAAAACATATTCTCAGATGAGAATAAAAAAGAAAAAAAAGAATGAAATGTCATATTCTACGAAAGACACATCTTGAAAATGCCTAAAGAAAGTTGTCATTTCTTTCACGGTGAAGGAATTGGAGTCTATGTTGATGAAAACACCTTGGTGGCTGCAGTGACTGGCAGTGGCTACAGCAGAGGGGATAATGGGGTTGGTGCCTTCCCCTGCTCAGCCCGGTCACCTCTTGCAAAGGGAGGCCAGACTGTGGCTTAGGTCCGCTCCCAATGGGGAGCGGGCCTAAGCCATCAGTAGGACATCCCCTGAGGGCTGCTAGTATATGAGAGGGGGCAGGTACCCCTCCCCAACCCATGAATTTCATGCACCAGGCAGCTAGTGTTAATATAATTTAAAAAATAAAGAAGTAATAGAAATATGATTTGGACTTTCCCTTTTAGCCAAATAAATTAGAGCAGCAGCTAACTCATTTTAAGGCACATGTAACTGGACTGCTTCAGTATCAATTACTCCTTTGTGTGCTTCAGTATGAGTATTTTGCTCAAGTTAGAAATAATTACTTTGAATATTTTGGCTTATATAAAATTTTGGACTACACCTTCTCTATTCTTCATGTGCCAGCTCCATTATGAAACCTTACAGAATTCCAGAAAAGTAAATAACATTACCCTCAGTTAATAGTTCAAGCAAAGGCAGCTCCTACAAATGAAGCAAAATTTCTGCTGTTAGACTGATTGGAAATGGCAATGAGAAGTCAAGTTTCTATCTGGCATACATGTCCATACTCTCTCTTACATGAAAACCTTTAATGATATTGAGTTATCTACTGTCTGTAATACATAATTGGCATTATTAATATGTTAGAGACATTGAAATGTAAGAACATAGTCTATAGCACTAGTGTGCTTTGGTTTGAATCCCAACTGAGAGCTCATTCCTAATTTATTTTGGGAAAACAATTTATACCTCTGGGTTTCAGCTATCTCATACTCCCATTGCAAGGATTGGATTATGTAGCTGAAAGCAGGTAGAAAGATATCTGGCACATGGTAGTGCCATGTAAGTATTCAGTGTTCAATCCTATTATGTCAGATTGTTAGAAATGAAATCACCTGATCAGTTATGTCAAAACTACTCACCTATGAGTGCATGACAATGACTTTGTTGTTGTTAGGAAACAGTTGCCTGCCAATTTATTGTGAACTAATAAATAACTTCTCTGTTGTTTATTTTTCCATGAAATTTCTACAGATCAATTTACTGGAGATAATAGTCTGCTCATTTAAGCTGAAAGTTCACTTATCAAAGAACAGTTTATTGCTTCAAGATATTCACTTCTGTGTGAACAGCAATCCTAAAATATCATATCAACTTTTTCCAATTCCAATTAGTTCCTTCACTTGAGAGACCTGCATTAAATCATTTCAGCCCAGAACCTAAAGCTCTGTAAATAGCCTGCTCTGAATTACCCTTTTGAGACATTGCTAACTAAGGTTCTTTCAAGGTGATGTTCTATCTGATTACTAAACATTCTAGTAAATTAAAGTATAGATTATTAACAGATTATCTGGTGATATTTTGAGATCAATGACCTGGAAACACAACTGCCATCCCCTTTATATACCCTTGATATTTCCAAGGCCCTAGACTTGGAAATATCAAGAATCACTGCATAACCCTTGGAGGAGGCTTAAACTGTGATGGTCCAGGGTAACTATCCACATCAAGTTTAAATTTTGATTTTTGTTTTTATCTAATTTGCAAGTGCTGATTTTATTTTGTCTGTTAGGAAATAGGATATATTCAGGACATCTTGTGTAATCTGATCAGGTTTGAAAATTTTAATGGTAATATGCCTTATGTCCAATATGACTCATTGTCTCCTTCTGTCCTTATTATTTTCATGGGTCTGTAAGAGAAAACTTCTAGGGGGAATAACAGATGTTGAATCTGATAAATTGATGCTTAGAGTAGCCCCACAGCAGACAAGTTCAGAAGGTTCATTTGCCTTTAGACAAACTTTGCCTGGGATAACTTTTCAAAACCTTAAGTGAATATTCTTGAGTCCTATCTTGTTTAGTCTGTGAGGATATGGTTCTATATACAAATCTCTTTTAAAAAGTTTCTCTCTATGAAGAATATTAGATTACTGGGTCTGGTATTTAAAAAAAAAAGCAGACAAATTAATATTAACTTCAGGACCTGAAAAACAATGTGCAAAATTGGAAATTACAAAGAACTGTTGCCAGAGTTCCATGGCTTTGTCTCATTCGAAATTTAAACGTTTGCCTTCTGTAGGTTAGACCCTTGTTTCTTACATTTTTTTACATTATAATCTATTTCATGTAACTATCTTTTAAGAGTCAGTTTCACCAATAACAATTTAAAATTACATGGGCCACTCTGCAACTTCTTAATATTGATTTGAGAGTTGTCTTAGATTAGAAAGGAGCTGAAATTTTGTAGAAATAGATGGATCCATCAGAATGTGATGGGCTCTTTCATTATTCTGCCAATATCAGTATTTTTATTTATTTTTTTTGCCCCCAAATAGTTGAAACCTTCTGGAGAAATTCAATTTGGGCTTGATTTAGAAACAAATCGACTGGTAAGCCAGAAGCAAAAGAAACACATAAACCAGCAGCTAAAAATCTGGGAAATAATTAAATACACTTAACACCAGTTTGTGCCACAATTCTCTTCTCCTACTTAAGAAATAAAATTTTGTTTAGGACCTCAGGGCCATGAATTGAATATTAATTCACTTCTCTGTGATAACACACACAAATCGACTGGTAAGCCAGAAGCAAAAGAAACACATAAACCAGCAGCTAAAAATCTGGGAAATAATTAAATACACTTAACACCAGTTTGTGCCACAATTCTCTTCTCCTACTTAAGAAATAAAATTTTGTTTAGGACCTCAGGGCCATGAATTGAATATTAATTCACTTCTCTGTGATAACACACCTTTTGATTTTCAGGCCACCTCAAGCTATACATTTTATGGTTCTAAATCCACATTCCATTTCCCTATTGTCCCTCTTTGATCAATATAGTAAATAGTCGTTCACCCTTCTGGAAAAATCAATATACCTGGATATTTAATCCCCAAGGGTACTCTAGGGCACCCTTCTGCTTTTCACAAGTTTTCAATCAGAATCTGAAGGACATGGAATCTCTTTGTAAATCTACCCTTACGGAAATGATAGGCAAATATTTGCTACATTCTAACAATGGGATGAGCTTTGAGACTGACTCCAACACTTACTTAAGAGCTCAGAGAGCATATAAAAGTTTCCAAAAAAGAATTACAATTTTGCCCAAATAAAATGTACTATCTAGGAAATAATTTATCCTAGAGGAAAAAATTACACCAGTTTTGAGGTATTTCAAACCATTTAAACATTTCTTAGGATTGTTGAGAAAACCCTTTTTTAAACAGTTTTTTTTCTTTTTTTAAATATCAGGTTATTGCATACATCAGGTTTCCAATATTTCTGAATTTTCCACAACCTATAAGATTTAACATAGTGTTTAATAATTGAATTTCATCCCTGGATTTCTGACACGATCAGCATGTGTGTGTGTGTGTGTGTGTGTGTGTGTGTGTGTACACAGCCATGATTTAAAATTAGCTCTTAGAATATATAAGCCAATATGCATTGCCCCTGGGCACAGACAATAGGTGGTCGAGGCCTGGGGCTGGGTCGGAACCTGGAGGAGGGGAGCAATGGAGAGAAGATGGGAACACCTGTAATATGCTCAGCAATAGAGATAACAAAGTGAGAAAACAAAATAAAATGAGCTCTTTGGCCTAATTTTCTTGAATCTTTTTTACTTGTTTGTACATAAACAATCTGGGCAAGCCACTGCTTGTTATTTATACTTAACAGAATATTTAAGGAATTGTTGGTTACGACAATATTTTCTTAGGCTTTTTTTTTGGCAAAAAATTCCTCACTTTGTCTAAGGGCAAGAATGTCAGCAAACATTCTAATAGAGACATAATGAGTTGATTCCTTTTGCTGTGTAATACTTGGTTATTTTTGTTTATTTTTGCAGAAAATAGACATTTCTCAGCATGCAGGCCTAACTCCTATAAATTTTTACAAATTTTTCCCTTGCTAGCCACCACTGCAATATTGAAAATCCTATCAATCTATTCTACATTAAGTAGGGAAATTCCACAAGTACTGGTCTGCTCCAAATCTGATTTTGTCTTGAATATCAGGGATAAAATAACCCCAGGTGTCAGAACTTCTTATACTAACATGAGCTTGTCAATTAGTAAGTGCTAAATGACTGTACACCTATACCTTTGGGATAGTTCATGGTTTTGGAATCCACTGGGAACAAGGGGGGCTTTTGACCTCAGCAAAAACAAAAAAACAAACATCAACTAAAAGTAATTAACAGCTTAATTAACTTCTTGAGGAGGTGGGTATTGTAAAGATGGAATCTCAGACGAAAATTCTATGTGTGATTCTGAGAAGTTTTCTTCTGTCTTTAAACCATGCTGTGGTTCAGACATTGTCGGGAGGCACTGGGCAATGTCAGTGAGGCCACACAATTCATCATCTGAAAATTTCACAATATTTGGCAGGTGTTGCTTTAAGACAGAGCAGTCCTATGGATAATATTAGTCTCCCAGGATTCAACATGAAACATTTTAGAAGGAGAATGTTTTCCTCTTATTCCTACACACTTTCAAGCATCTTTTATGTAACTAAGATAAAAAATAATAATAATAAAATGAAATAATGTGGTCAATATCTTCACATATTTTCTTTTAATTTGGGTACTCTTGGCTCCTGAGTTAGACATAAAAAATGCTCTGGTCACAATCCCTCTGTCGGCCTCTGTAATTCAGCATTCACATGTGTGATTTCATAGGCTTCAATATTTCTATGTAGCTACTGTGCCAGAAAAAATTCAACAAATAATCCTCCAGCAAAAGAACAGAGAAATCTGATGTATATGATCATTGAAATGTTCCCCAGCAAGAATCTGCTATGCAGTCATAAACCTTCAAACAGTGGTGTGACTATCAAGGGATCATTTATCCAGATGGCATTTCTTTATCCTCCCGCTTAAGGTGGACTTGAAGGGAAGACAGAGAAATAACGGACCATCTATGGTAGCACACTTTTTTGTTTCTTTGTTTCAGAAAATCTTTTTGATGGAAAGATAAGGCTATCTATATCTATATCTATATATATAAAAACCTAAAATGCAAAGAGTCCCCTTGGGAGTTCTACTGACCAGGAATAATTCGATCACTCACTGGTGTACGCTGAACACCAGGGGGTGGAGCAGAATGAAGGAAGGCTCTGACTGGCAGCCTGCAGCTGCTAGAGACCCTACCCATGCACAAACTTCATGCACTGAGCCTCTAGTGTATGTGGTGTGTGTGTGTGTGTGTGTGTGTGTGTGTGTGTGTGTGTGTGTGTATGCCTAAGTGACCAAACATCTGGTCAACCAGTGGCTAAGACATGCACTGACCACCAGGGGCAGATGCTCAATGCAGGAGATGAACTCTGGTGGTCAGTGAGCTCCCACAGCAGGAGTGCTGCCTCGCTGACCTGTAGGCACCAAAGGCAGGCCTCATGGCTGTTGAGTCCTGCTGTAGTGGCATAGGTCGCTCCCAATCAGGGACTGACTGGGCATGAGCCTGTGGCAGGCACAGTGGGGCCAGCATGAGTGGGAGCAGCAGGCAAGAGCAGCAGGTGGCGTTGGGCTGCCAGTTTCAACTCAATCTCCACAGGCTACACCGAGGGACCTCACAGTTGCACAAATCTGTGCACTATGCCTCTAGTAATAAATTACTTGCTCCAGGGAATTTCCATAGTTCATCTTTTGGGAGAAAACACTTGCTCATTGAATAAACCACTTACTTATCAAACAAGAGTTGACTGGCCAAGGCCTTCATCCTACTGTGTCCACCATTCTTCAATGCCCACCAATCATCAACTACTTTGTCATGAACTTAGTCCAATCTATGTTAGCTCTCTGCCTCAACTGACAAGCTTAAATCACTTTAGCCTAATCCTCAAAGCCCATACATATCTCACTTCTGACATCCCTAGAGCAGTAGTTTCCAATAAATTTAGATTTTCTTAGCAGTGTATCTGCTTCAGAGTAAATACAGATAGCTGTTATTATTTCTATGATTTTTATTACTAAATTTATGGTAATTCTCTGTCATTTGCAATTTTTTTTCCTAGAAATTGGGAGGAAAAAAATCTGTATGTATTTCATTCTCTAAAACTAGTATTTGTCTCTTGCCATATACTCCCAAAGACTTACTTCATTCACACTTATTTTATGACTAGAGACTGGTACACTGGTGGGGTCCCTTGGCCTGGCCTGCAGAGATCAGTCCAAAACTGGCAGTGCTACATCCCCCTAGAGGTTCCAGATTGTGAGAGGCACAGGCCAGGCAGAGGGACCCACCAGTGCACAAATCCATGTGCTAGTCCTCTGGTATACAAGATCTTTGATTAATCTCTTCCTGCCCTCCCCCTTCTACCCTTCCCTCTGAGATTCATCAGTCTGTTCCATTTTTCCATGCCTATGCATTGAGCATCTGTTCTCTAATGGTCAGTGTGCATCATAGCTACTGGTCAAACAGTCAAACTGTTGAACAGTCACTTAGGTTTTATATCTATAGATTATTTTTCACACACTATTTGACATCAACTGTTCTGTTTTCTCCTGCTAATTTAGCCCAGTTCCATTCTTTTTTCTTTTAAATTTTACTACACAGGTTATATTTGAGAATTAAAATATGTAATGAAGAACGAGCTTAGCACAGGTCCTAACTACTCAATAATGGGTCTCATTACTCTGCAATGCTCCTGTGAGGCCAAAAGATAATGGACATAAAGCTCCATGCAAGTACTCTCTCTTTATTTTATTTATTTGTTAAAATATTTTAAATTTATTTTTAGAGAGAGGAAGGGACAGGAAGAGAAACATTAATGTGAGAGTGGAACACCAATAGGCTGTCTTCTGCACAGCTCCTAGCAGTATTCTACCCTACAGCCTGAACATGTTCCCTGACCAGGAACTGAACCACCTACAAACTTTCAGTGAATGCGATGACACTCAACCAACTAAGCCACACCAACCAGGGGCACCCACTTTTTTAATACCTATTAATATTGCTTTTGTTATTAATATATCCAGAACCCCATGTGGATCAACAACTTCTATATGAATGAAATCACCTGCGGATTTTTTTCAAAATATTTTACAAAAATTCAATGGTTGACTTTTAGCAAAATAAGTCACAGCTCGTAAAATGCCAAGTGTAAGGTATTAAGTATGTGATTGCGTTTGTGATCTGATTATTACTCTGAAGATAAATCACCAAGGCCATATTCTGAGTCCCCTTCAGGAATGAAATATAAAATTGAATACTTTTTGAGCAAAAGCCCTCAGTGACTAACCAAAGGTGGATTGGATACAAACATGACTGTCCTCTAAGATCACCAAGGAGAAAATGCCCATTTATATATGCATAGTTTGTTGATGATAAACAAAAAAATCATGCTCTTTTGTTGTTGTTTTTTAAAGATAAAACTAGTATTTTTATTTTAGAGATGGTTGTCTTAAATGAGAATTATGTTCCTGGTGCAGTAAGTTTCCTCAACATCCTAATCGTCTTATAGTGAAAGATAGTTACTAGGGCATTTTAAATTAAGCTTATAAGTAAAGTTTTGTCTCTCTATATAATATTGCCTATATGTCATTATTTGCATCACCTTGTTTAATAAAAGAAGAAAAATTATGTTATCCCATTTCTTGCCTATTGAAGAGTGTGTTACGTATTCAAGCTAGAAGTTGGTAGCCAGGAACTTTTAGTATTTGAGCTGACTCATCAAGTAACCCTATTATAGAAGTGACCTTCTCTAAGCTTCTGCTCTAGTTTCTCAGTGAACAGTCCTCATGTGTACTCATAAAGTATTTTATGCAAATAATGACCTGAGGATTAATCTACATCAGAAAACACTTGACTTATCATAATAATTTCCTCTCCAAATTCTCAAGTATGATTAATGTTGTTTCTATTTCTTGGCTTAGATGGGGATTTCTAAAAGTGAGTGTTCTTGAGAATGTTTTGGATGATACTTAGAAAAGTACATGGATATGAAGCTAATTCTTTAAAATCATTGCCCAGTATTGAACTATTTTCTCATTGATGGATATTTAGGTTGTTTTCAATATTTACTAAGACAATGCTGCAAGGAATTTCTTTAATGTATAATGTTTTGTGCTCATATGAAATCATTTCTGTTATAAATATGTCTAGATTAGGACTGTTCTTTATATCAAATAATATATAAGTATAAAATTTTGTTAGAATACTTCAAACGGCCCTCTCAAAGAGATGCATATATTTAATTTTTCATTAATCATATGTGATATGTCACCTGTATTTTAATAACCATTTAAGTGAAAACAATCATGCTTTATAATTTGACTCTTTTATGCTATAAATGTGTGCTCTGATTTATTGCTATAAATATGCCTTATATACTTAATTTAAAATTTTATAAAATTGATGATAATAAATAATAATAATAATTGATAATAAAAATCCACCCTTTTATCCACTAAATAAGCAAGGGGTGCTATATTTTAAAAAAATTATTCACATGTGCTCTTTCTAAAGACATCAAATGACTTACCTATGTTTTCCTGCCAACTAGTAAATATATTGGGAATCTCTAACTCCTTTACTTTCTGCACAATTATTTTGAATAAGCTACTATTGAAATAATTTTCTCCGTTACTGGTTAAGAAACCCTGACAACATAAGCATAGTAAATCAATCTGAAGAAATAGTCAAAGGTAAAAAAGATAAAAAGTAAATAATCTATGAAAATAGATCAACAAGCTCAGTTCTATGAAAAAAAAATACAGATGCTCCAAAAACTTAACTAAAATTCCAACAAGCATGTATTAGCTGCTCATCATGTGTCAATAGAAAAACGATTTAGAAAAGAATAAGTAAGGACACTCATAATATCCAGTCATCTGGAAGTTTATTTACATAGTATCTAATGCAATTTTAATGGCACCTTCTGGAAAGAAAAGACCATGAATTTTCCAAGTAAGAGATTACAACTTGAAAGTATTTACATACTACAAAATGCTAACTGTAGAAATGCAAGTAAAAATGAGCAAGAGTCAAAAGCAAACAAGACCTTAAACAAACAATATATGTCATCTTCAATTAAACTGCAACATCCTGTGGAAAAGACTACTTTAGCTAAGCAGGGACACCTGGCTTATTTCAGCAACTGGTCAGATTGAATCAGGTCATGAAGATCTAACAGTGTATTTTGTTTTGTTTTCTGCTTCCAGACAGACACACCAATGCACAGTAATTACGGTGGTAATTTAGAAAAAGAATGGGTAGAAGAAGTCTGTGCAAAACTGATATCATTTCCTTTCTTAGGTTTCACCATCTCTATAAATTTAATATATATAGAAAAGTCACTTTATTTTACATAATAAAATAAACACATAAATTATAGTGCGTTGCAGGTCTTTGTCAATTTTTGGTCAGGGATTTTTCCCCAATAAAAAAGCATTAATGCATTGATTTAATACTCTTTGGCAATTTCTTATTGTATCACTTAAGGATTATATCATCACATTGAATCTTGTAATAATTGTAATGATTCAATAAGATATATCAGAATTGAATCTAGAAATTCTATATTGTATGTTAAGGAATGAGAAAGTAAAATGGATCATGACGTATAATGAAGTCAATAAGTTCCTTTACAAAAATCTCTCATGGTGGCCCAGCTGATATAACTCAGTGGATGAGTGTCAACCCATGTACCAAGAGGTCACTGGTTTGATTCCTGGTCAGGGCACATGCCTGGTTTGAGGGCTGGATCCCCAGTAGAGGACGTGCAGTAGGCAGACAATTGATAGTTCTCTCTCATTGACGTTTCTGTCTCTCGCTTTCTCTCTCTTAAAAATCAACAAAAATATATTTTGAAAAAGATCTTATGCCCTAACCAGTTTGGCTAAGAGGATAGAGTATCAGCCTACAGACTGAAGGGTCCCAGGTTCAATTCCAATCAAGGGCATGTACTTTGGTTGTGGGCACATTCCCAGTAGGGGTATGCAGAAGAAAGCTGATTGATGTTTCTCTCTCATCTGATGTTTCTAACTATCCCTCCCGCCTCCTCTCTGTAAAAAATCAATAATATATATATATGAGTTGTGTGTGTGTGCGTGTGCATGTGTATGTCTGTGTGCACGCGCGTGCGTGTGTGTGTGTGTGTGTGTGTGTGTGTGTGTGTGTGTGTGTATGAGAGGTAGAGGGAAAGAGAGAGAATGAGAGTGATAGGATAAATAATTAAATAATGAAAGGCCAAAACAATATAGGGCCTTTTTTATCTCAGATAGGCCAATATTATATTCAGTGGTTTATTAAATTTGTCTGTATAAACACATATCTCTGAATTTCTAAAAAGTGATATATAGAACCCTAAAGTTTGTTGGATCCCGGCTTTTAAGATACAATAGAGCCCTGTTGGTTTGGCTCAGTGGATAGAGCATTGGCCTGCAGACTGAAAGGCCCCAGGTTTGATTCTGGTAAAGGGCATGTCCCTTGGTTGCAGGCACATCCTAGTAGGAGGTGTGCAGGAGGCAGCTGATTGATGTTTCTAACTACCCTTAAACTTTCCACTCTGTAAAAAATCAATAAAATATATTAAAAATAAAAAAGAAACAATACATAAATTGTTATGTATTTATTTACTTCTGTATTAGAGATAAAAGATTAATGAAGCAAGTCTTAGTTGGCTAATAAACTCACTTTTTAACTTTGACAAATATTATGGTGGAGGGGCAAAGGTACTACCAAGATGGATTTTATTTATTTTTTAATATGTTTTATTGATTTTTTTACAGAGAGGGAGGGAGACAGATAGAGATTTAGAAACATCCATGAGAGAGAGACATCGATCGGCAGCTTCCTGCATGCCCCCAACTAGGGATGTGTCTGCAACCAAGGTACATGCCCTTGACCGGAATCAAACCTGGGACCTTTCAGTCCACAGACCAACGCTTTATCCACTGAGTCAAACCGGTTTTGGCATTCAAGATGGATTTTAAAACAATTTACATTTTAGTTACCACTCTGACCCTTCTTTTACTATTCGTACATTTCTTTAAAAATATTTTTAACTCCATATTACTTAGTAGGTTTTGAAGTAAACCCAGTTATTGCTAATGCCACCAGCTATAAGATGGGTCTATTGTGAATGTAACATTGCAGACCCTCATTCCTCTGGCCAGAGATAGCTCTGCTTTTGCAACACTTTTATTCTGGTGGGTTTGTACTCGCAATTGAACAACACTATGGATTTAAATGTGCAATTGTATTAGCATCTGGATTTGCCAGGCATTACTGCCAACAGCTCCAAATCCAAACCCACTCAAATTATATTATTACTTTTCCAGCCAATGACAATACTTAGGCCAATGAGATATCAGAGTGCCTGCTAGAGGCCAAGAGATCTGCTCTATTGGCAAGAGAGAAACTGATTAATTGAACAGTGCAGACAGAGTCTTGGGAAAAAATTCTCTAGAAATAATGGTTAAAGGTGCCATTACATCAGTGGGATGGAGCTCAATCAGCAATACCTTTGAAAAGACAAAGCTCCCGCTCACTCCAGCTGGAAAGAGCATCTATCAAATTGGGGTTCCAGCTTTAGATCTGACAATGTGGCAGTGACAGGACCACCTCCTGCTGTGTGTAGTGCAGCAATAAAAGCGGTGCAACCCTACCAAAGCAAAATACTTTAAGAGATGCAACCATCACCCTATTAAATTAAATATTTAACAGGTCTTGTTGCTATGGTCAATGATGAGGGAGATAAATACCCAGCTGGATTTTATAGGAAAAAATAAAAACAAAAGCAAAGGAAAAACCCCAAAAGGCTATTTGGCTTGTTCTCAAGAACACAGAAAGAAATGGTAGAGAAGACAATAGTACTGTCACTTAATTCCAAATTCATTACTGCTGTGTCATCTACAATAAAACACTAGTCCACAGTAATTTCTATTGATCATTTTATCCACACTCTACCAAATCCACTAAAATCTTAGAGCATGCTGTTTAATCTATTCATTTCAAATGATTATATATTAGAAAATATTTCTAACAAATATCGAATTGTTATACATTTATATATAAAACCATTAGAATATCCACTTTAAGGCAAAGTAAAATACTGCATCACCTTGAGAATATTCAGAAGTAAAGTAGCTCTAATAATTTTTTAAAAAAACATAATGTAACTTATCACCTATATTTAAGTTTCATTTGTATATTGAGGTTGTGACTTCTAATGTGAAATTAGTGACAAAATATCTACATATTAGATAGAAAGCCAGATGCCAATATAATCCAGAAAACTAAATATTCACTACAACTAAGGCAAGATATATATAAATAAAATGGGAAGATAATCACCTTCTATATTACATATTTTAAAATATGAATATTTTATATTAACAAAAATGCCACATACTTTAACAAAAGTACACAATTTGAAGAAAAATAATGTGTCACTTCTTCTGTAGCACTGTTAAGAGAAAGAATGATTTCTACAACAATAGCAATAAAAACCCTAAGATATTTATTTCTGTAACACACTGGATACATTGGCTACCAAAATTTGATGAACCCAAACCATTTTCAGCATCAAATTCATTTCATTTAATTTGATTCTAATTGCAGTTTTTGAGTTGAAATTTGCCTTCCCATTTCTATGTTCCTACAGCAGAGGATTTATTGCCTAACGGATACAAACACTGTAGCCCCACGTCAGTCATATTCTTACTTTAATCAATAAACTGGCTTTTTGTCACACGATCAGTCTATAATTGGTTTGGCTAGTGCGATCCCTTTCCCTGAGTCCAATGTCTAGGCACATGGACAAAAACTGCATTTCTAGACGTGGATCAGCCTCTGGCCCTTGACTTCCCTTCACTGAGGCCTGGATGGAACTGACAAATGATTTCTCTAAACATTGGGTATAGCCAGTCTTTCTCTATTTGCAAAGCTATGTGTGCAGGTTGAAAAAATGGTGAAACAGAAACTGAGTATCGATATGACTATCTAGAAAATTTCTGAATAATTAGGATGATGATGAAGATGATAATGATGGTGGAGCAGGAGAGAAAATTCCCTGGAAAGAGGGATGGCTTTACTGGAATAATAAAAAGGTTTTATTCTTCACTTTCTGGTAGTATTAAAACAAGAGTATATAATTTCAAAACTCATGAAATGAAAAACTTAGTTTCTTGCATGTTATTTCACATAAATTATATCTCAACTAAAGGCCCCGGGCATGAAGTTCATGCGGGAGTGGGGGCGGATAGAAGGGGGGTCCTTCAGCCCAACCTGCATCCTCTCCAATCTGGGACTCCTCGAAGGATGTGCGACTGCCCATTTAGGCCTGATCCTGGTGGCCTGATCTTCCAACTGCTTGCTGGTCTGCCTGCCTGATTGCCCCTAACCGATTCTGTGTGCCAGCCTGATCACCCCCTAACCACTCCCTTGCCAGTCTGATTGATGCCTAACTGCTCCCCTGCTAGCAGTTTTCCCCTAACTGCCCTTTCCTGTGGGTCTGCTCACCCCTAACTGCTCTCCCCTAAAGGCCTGGTAACCACTAACTGCCCACCCCTCCAGCCCTGGTCCCCCATAACTGCTCTCCCCTGCAGGCCTGGGTCCCACCAACTACCCTTCCCTGCAGACCCGGCCATCCCCAACTTCCCTCCTCTGCCAGCCTGGTCACCCCTAACTGCCCTCCCCTGCAGGCTTGATCACCCGCAACTGCCCTCCCTTGCAGGCCTGCTCCCTGTCAACTGCCCTTCCCTGTTGGCGATATTATGGTGGCCATCTTGTGTCCACATGGGGGCAGGATCTTTGACCACATGGGGGCAGCCATCTTATGTGTTGGAGTGATGGTCAACCTGCATATTACTCTTTTATTAGATAGGCTAGAGGTCTGCTGCATGGGTGGGGCCAGCTGGTTTGCCCTGAAGTGTGTCCGGGATCAGGGTGGGGCTTCCCTTGGGAAGTGGGGTGGCCTGGGCAAGGGCTGTGGTGCTTTTCTGGCTGGCCACACCACTCAGCAACCCAAGCAGAGCCCTGGTATCTGGGGTTTATTTATCTTCTACAATTGAAACTTTGTTGCCTAGAGTAGAAGTAAGCCTTCTGCTTGCTCCATGGTGGCAGCCATTTCTGTTGGAATTTATTTATCTTCTATAATTGAAACTTTGTAGACTTAATCAAAAGCCTGGGCAGGCTAGAGTGTGTGGAAATTTTGGCTTCTCCTTTGCTGGGGCAACCCAAGCCTCCCTCCTGCTCTCTCTGTGGTTGCAGCCATCCTGGTTTGGGTTAATTTGCATATACCTCCTGATTGGCTGGTGACATGGCTTGTGGGCAAGGTTTGTGGGTGTAGCAGAATTATGGTCAATTTGAATATTACTCTTTTATTAGATAGGATAGGTTCATTCAGCAGAAATATCTATAATTTACCTTGTGTATAAATAAAATGGTTTATGAAGATTTAGATAAAGACTATGTATTTTGTAGTATAATTATTTTTAATAAGAAATGCTTTTTAAAATGATATGCAATCAAAATATATTTCTCATTTCTCATGTTCAATCAATGCTTTTAATTCTTACAAACCATTTTGAAATAGTCATAATTCCACTGTGTTATAAAATCAAGTGATGACTTAGCTTTTGATATGGCAAGGCTAAAGAAATTCTTACAAAGAAGTAGCATAACCTTTTGTATGCTACTACATACAAACATAATTTTGTATGTAGTAATTCAAGGACTCTAAGCTCTATAATCAAGCATTATAATGTTAAACTTATTTTAGAATGTGCAGAATTTTTTATAATTCCAAAAACATTTTTATACCTTACCTATAAATATATTTATAGAGGCAATGATAAGATGCCAAAAGTAATAATATTATTAAGTAATGTTAATAGGTAATGTTATTAAGATGTCAAGAGTCAACCAGCTGAAGATAGGTAAGTTGTAATCATGTCATAGAAGGCAATCCTGCTGTGCTCTTTCTTTCTACAGAAAGATAAACCTTCATCCTGCCTGGTTTTCCGAATCTACTGACACTAATGTGAGTGACTTTCCTTGTTAAAGATATGTTACACACTTATCTGAACACATAAGCAAACTTATAAGAAACGGAGTCTGGTGCCACTTAGAAAGCTAAATTACATATAGAAATAATTAATTTGTCTTCTTCTTCTTCTTCTTCTTCTTCTTCTTCTTCTTCTTCTTCTTCTTCTTCATTTGTTTGGTTTGTTTTGTTGTTGTTTTATTTTGTTAATCCTCACCTTTTGCCATTGATATTTAGCAAGAGTAGAAGGAAGAGAGAGAAACAAAGAGAAACATCAATGTGAAAGAGATACACTGATTGGTTGCTTCCCACATGCACCTGGATGAGAGCCAGGGAACCAGCAACCAAAGTACATATCCTTGATTTGAATCTAACCCAGGACGCTTCAGTCCAAGGGTTGACACTCCATCCATTGAGGAAAACCAGGTAGGGCTAATTTGTACTCTTTAGTTTATAAGATATTGTGCTACATTTAAAAACATATTTTAAAATTTTAGCTTTTTTTTTCCTTCTTTCACTTCCTTGGCTTCAGTCATCTTGCTGGCAATTTAAATATGATAATCCTTTTCAACCTTAGCCTGGCCTGTAAATTTCACTTTGCCTAAAATGATTTTTTTTTCCAGATGCCTGCATACCTTAGGGCCACAATCCCTGTCTCTTCTCAAATACCACTTTCTCAAAGAAGCCTATTTTGTGACCTGCCTAAAATACCCTACCACCCATTCTCTCAGTCTTATCCTTTTCTTATTTTAATTTTCCTAAGTTAAATTTATTGAGATGTCATTGGCTAGTAACATTATATAGGTTTCAAAAAATACATTTCTAGCCGAAACAGGTTTGGCTCAGTGGATAGAGCATCAGCCTGCAGACTGAAAAGTCCCAGGTTCGATTCCGGTCAAGGGCATGTACCTTGGTTGCGGGCACATCCCCAGTAGGGGGCGTGAAAGAGGGGGCTGATTGATGTCTCTCTCTCATCGATGTTTCTAACTCTCTATCCCTCTTCCTTCCTCTCTGTGAAAAATCAATAAAATATATTAAAAAAAATACAATATTCTATGAAATGTCATTTGTATATTGCATTGTGTGTCTAACACCTAAATCCAAATCTTCTTCTATTTAATGCTACATATCATATAATATGAGATATTAAATATTTCTATGTTCATTCAATAAGTGAAGTTGGTAGGCTAAGAAATCTCAATAAAAATATCCTCTTCAACTGAGAATATTAATTGTTTACTTTTATTATGATACTACAGGTTCAGTGCACAAAATTCATGCACAGGTAGGCCTAACCAGCCATCAGGGCTGATCAGGTTCCCCACCTCCTGGCCTCCTTCTTCCCCCACTTCTGAGTGCCCCACCACTGCTGCTGGTCACCCACTATGTTCTGCATCACCCCTTGGTGGTCAGCACGTCATAGTAAGTGATTGAACTCTCATTCTCCCAGTCAAACTTCCAAGGGGACACTTTGTACATTGGCCTTTTATATATGTAGATATTAATTACACAGTAAAGGCACACTGATTTTAAGTATTAATTATAGTTAAGTAGTTTTGACAATGTGTACACCTGTAGAGCTCACTCCACTAGGAAGAAACAGAGCACCTTCATCTTCCCAGAAGGTTAACTCTTGCTCCTCCCCAGTCAATAGACCGCCTACCCACAAGGATGCTTTATTTTACTATAGACTCTTTTCATTTTATAAAACATCATATAAATGAAATTTTACCATTTTCTCAGTGTAAGTTTATGCTAAATATAATCCTCTATTCTCAATTTTAATTAAAATGTCATATTGACATTTCTCCTTAAAAAAATCAGGAAACTATTCTTTCAAAAACTTGCTATTTTTATTTTATATTTTGTAATACATAATTTTGTTTTCCTTACTGTGGGACTTAAATTCAAAATCTATTTCTTTGAAACAGATTGCTTTAATGTAATTTTAAATTGCTTTTTATATTATAACTAGAGGCCCCGTACAGGAAATTTGTGCACAGGGGTGGGGAGGTGTTTCTCAGCCCAGCCTGTACCCTCTCCAATCTGGGACCCCTTGAGGGATGTCTGGGCAGTTGGACATCCCTCTCAAATTCCAGGACAGCTGGTTCCCAAGTGCTCATCTGCCTACCTTTCTTAATGCCCCTAATTGCTTCTGCCTGCCAATCTGATTACCCCTTAACCACTCCTCTGCCAGCCTGATTGCCCCTAACTGCCCTCCCATGCAAGCCTGGACACCCATAATTGCTCTCCCCTGTAGGCCTGGTCACTTCCAACTGCTCTCCCCTCCAGGACTCATTCCCCCAAACTTCCCTTCCCTGCAGGCCCAGTCGCCCCCAACTTTCCTCCTCTGCAGGCCTGGTTATCCCTAACTTCCCTCTCCTCCAGGCTTAACTGCCCTCAACTGCCCTCCCTTGAAGGCATGCTCCCTCCTAACTGCCTTCCCCTGCTGGCAATCTTGAGGCAGCCATTTTGTGTCCACATGGGGGCAACCGTCTTTGACCACCTGTGGGCAGCCATCTCGTTTTTGGAGTGATGGTCAATTTGCATATTTATCTTTTATTTTAGAATAGAGGCCTGGTGCATGGGTGGGAGCTGGCTGGTTTGCCCTGAAGAGTATCCTGGATCAGGATGGGTGTTCCTTTGGGGTATGGGACAGCCTGGATGAGGGGTTTGTGGTGGTTTGCAGGCCAGCCACACACCCCGCCAACTCAAGCAGAGTTCCTGGTATCTGGGAATTGAAACTTTGTAGCCTTGAGCGGAGGCCAGGGAAGGCCAGGACCAGCAGGAAGCTTGTCTTCCTCCATTTCCAGGGGCAACCTAAGCCTCCTGCTCTCTCCAGCTCCGTGGCTACTACCATTTTTGTTGGTATTTATTTATCTTCTATAATTGAAACTTTGTATCCTTGAGCAGAGACTAGGGGCAGCCAGGTTGGGCAGGAAGCTTGGCTTCCTCCATCACCATGGGCAACACAAGCCTCTTGCTTACTTCAGGTTTGTGGCTGCCAACATATTTATTCGGTTAAGTTGTATACTTACTCCTGATTGGCTGGTGGGCATGGCTTGTAGCGTAGCAGAGATATGGTCAATTTGCATGATTCTCTTTATTAGATAGGATAATTATGATTGTAAAAAACATGGAATTTTATCATGCGTCAAAAAACTCCCTAAAATCAACATTTCTTGGATATTTGGGAGAAAAAACATACACACATACAAAACCTAGATTTGTTTTTCCAAAAACATTAATATTAATACATACAGAATGATTTTTATTTTAAGTGTTCTATTGCACTAAATAAATGTTGGGGAAGTTGGAACTGGAGCAGATAATTGTGTCAAAATAAGTTTTTAGTAAGAGTTTTAACGAAAGGAAACATGGTACCTATTTAAGCTAAGAGTTGAGTGTGGGGGGATTTCCAGATCAAGTTAGAAGCCAAAGGTTTGAGCAATAGGTCTGATTGGAATACTGTGTACTTCTTGGCAACCATCAATATGCTGACAACAAAAAACATTCTTATTGCCAGGAAATGAGAATTTTGCCATAAAATAATTCGTCATACTCAAGATTCTTTTAGAGTTTCTTGGACAAGATGTTAAAATACCCAAAAATGTTTATTTAAGATCTTTTGGTAGTTGGTGCCCACAGTACACAGGGAGAGTCAGAGAGTCAGAGATTATGCGAATTCTAATCCTCAGGTCTTTTTTGATAAGATCTGGGAGTTCAAGATCAGTAACTCTGACTATGAAATGGAAAGGTGGGCCCAGTCAGACTAATCTTTCATACACAACAGAATCTCCGTGTCAACCCAAAAACAGTTGTAAGGCTTGATATTGAATTGTTGGTGCTCAAGATGGCATGAAGGCCATCAGACCAAGATGAAGGATCTGAGAACCCAGTGCCTCAGATAACCCATGTGGATAGAAAAGGCACTAGGTTTACAGGAGAATCTGAGGTTGAGAGAATTACATTTGAGATAGAATTCTGAATCAGGAGGGAATGCTAGGAAGTTGGTGGATGTAGGCACCAACAAGGGAAGGAAAAATATGGGGCTTCTGAAAGCTAGGACATTAGCAAGTGGGAAGAAGAGAACAATACCATTTTTATCACTGAGCTCTGTGAGGCAGCAGGTATGAGAGAATAACCACAATTTGAAAAAGCTGCAAAGATTTGTGTTTGTTTTTTGTTTGTTGTTTTTTTTTTTGTAGGCGGGAGTATGATCATAGTAAATAAAATGGGTTTTCTGTAAAATATTTCAATGTCTGATAAATCTCATCATTAAAAGCAGTGCAAAGAATTAATAAATTACCTTCACAGTGCCCTCATTAAAATACAATTATAACACCTGGAAAGGCAACATAGTAACTCATTAGCACTCCTTTAACTCATCAGCATGGTTTAGTAAGCTAGACTGAGCTACAAAAAAATGATGAAATGGGAAATATTATAAGCTCTACAAAATAAGTTTTCAGAGCTGAGAAACAAGTGGCATTCATGAATATTCAAGTGCAAGGAGATGGGGATAAGCTGGCACTGAATGAGAAGTTACAATTTTACTAAATACTTGCTTCATCTTTTTTCGTATTTGACTAGGTTTGGATTCAAAAGTTTCTGTTGTATTAGCTCAGGTAGAAATTCTTAGGCTCTGGACCAAAATATCAATTATGAGTATAAATGATATGAAAATGTCCAGAATAAATGAAGGTATGACTTCTTAGCCTATAAAAAAATAAAGAGTAAGAGCTGAGCTGAAGAACACTGGTTAAGGACATAAGTACAAAATTTTAGGGATAATACACAGTTGGTTTCAAATAGTTTCTGAAACTTATTATTTAGAGAATTTTGACAAGTCATTAACACTACTGAAACCTCTGTTTGTTCATCAATAAATGTGGACATTCAGGTATATTATAAGAATTAGCTGAGACCAGTTTGGCTCAGTGGATAGGGCATCGGCCTGTGGACTGAAAGGTCCCGGGTTTGATTCTGGTTGGGGGCATGTACCTTGCTTGTGGGCACATCTCCAGTGCGGGGCATGCAGGAGGCGGCTGATCAATGTCTCTCTCTCATCGATGTTTCTGACTTTCTATCTCTCTCCCTTCCTCTCTGTAAAAAATCAATAAAAAGATATATTAAAAAAAAAGAATTAAATGTCAAAATTCATGTCTTTCAAATAGGAAGGAGTAATAGCTTTAATAATTTGTAGGCAAGTATCTTAGGATAAAGTATTTAAGAAGTCAAGCCAAAAATCCTGCATTTTTTAACACTTACATACCTGTGGGCATCCTATATAATAAAAGGGTAATGTGCAAATTGACTGTAATGGCAGCACATCCAGAAGGACTGGTCGCTATGATGCACACTGACCACCAAGGTGCAGATCCTCAATGCAGGAGCTGCTCCTTGGCGGTCAGTATGCTTCCATAGGGGGAGCTCTGCTTAGCCACAAGCTGGGCTGAGGACTGTGAGCACAACAGTGGTGGCAGGACCCTCTCTTGCCTCTATGGCAATGCTAAGCTGTCAGTCAGACATCCACCCTTCAAGGGCTTTTGGGCTGCCAGGGGGATATCTGACTGCCATCTTAGGCCTGATCTCCTGAGGGAGTGGGCCTAAGCTGGCAAGAGGACATCCTTCAAGGGGTCCCCGACTGCAAGATGGCACAGGCTGGGCTGAGGAATGACCCCCCAACTGCCTGCCAAGTGCATGAATTTTCATGCACCAGGCTTCTAATTAGTTATAATTAGTAATACTACTAATAACATCAAGTACTAGGAGAATCACAAAGCTAACTATCTCATAGTTTACCTAGAAGGAGAATACCATCATTCATCCTAATCTCTATGGAGTAAATGAAAAGATTCAAGTTGTCAGTTTTAGAAATTTCCAAATGAAATAACAGTTTGAAAGGGAAGCAAAAAGAAGAAAATTTAAAATGGAGGTCACTCCCTGTGCACATACTTAATCCTGTGAAGTCCTCTTTAAATATAAATAGAGATAAACTCCTGATGTCAAGTGCTCTACCTATGGAAATATATTAAATATGTTTTGATGAGAATTACAATAATCATAGTAAGCCCTTCCAAATTGAATCAAGTATAGTGCTGCTTCAAGTATTATTACAGTGAGTTCTAGTTATTTACTACTTAATAAACCAATGTTTATTTGCTGGCCTGTGAGAAACATTCTAAAAATTCACAATTAAAAAGTGATTAGTTCAAACTGATAGCTAGAGAAGAAAAAGAGGGAAATAATTATTTATGTCTCTCATGTAAGTCCTGTATTTCCTCAGTATGGGATTAGATTCAGCAAAGTTGGGAAAGGCAAATAAAAGTTCAACTCTCCTGCTAATTTTGTATCCTTGATGAAATGACAAATTTTTTCAAGTTTTAATTTTTTATTTAATTTTCACCTGCAAATCAAAGATTATAATTACAACCTCACTTTCTATTTTATGTTAGAAAAAGTAATTAAGAAGCCAGGTCTTACATATGTATACACATAATGTAGAAAAAATGTTTTATTTCTTTACATTTTCTTCAAATTATATCATGCCTTGCATCTGCTGTAATTACATATGCACATACATAAACTAATATTGTGTGTATGCATACATAGGCATATACATGATGTTATACATAAATATAAATTTTGTTTATATAATGTATGCGTATATATACTAGAGACCCAGCATGCGATCAAAATCATGCAAGGTGATGCCTGCCTCCTTCTGTGTGAGGAAGCACCCCGTGGGATGCCGCGCGAGTCAGGCTGGACCAGTGCCATGGAAGGACGGGACCCACGCCTGACTTCTGCTCCAGGCCATCCTGGCCCCCTGCCTGTGACTTCTCCAGGCCACTGGAGCTTTCCTCCCAGATTGAGCAGGATCCCCTATCTCTGTATCCATCTCCACTCTGGGCCTCACATGCACACGCAACCTCCTCCTGTCTAGTCATGACCTGTTATGGCATCCCGGCAAATACCTCTCTAAGTGTATATATATATATATATATATATATATATATATATAGAGAGAGAGAGAGAGAGAGAGAGAGAGAGAGAGAGAGAGAATTTCCATCTAATTTTAGGAAGACTGTATAAATGTGCCATAATCTTGCCAAATCTTGCCAAATCTCTTCCCCAAAGATGTAATGCATCACATATCACAAATTGAATAAATCACAGAAATTACCTTAGAATAAATGAATATGGTCTGTCTTTTATTTATTTTTTAAAATAATGATTTTTAATGAAAACCTTTAAATATGAGTGCTGACGCTTGGTCTATAATAAGCTATTTTTCGTCTATTTCTCTTCTATCATTAGCACACACAAACAAATTTAAAAAAATAAGGTTAGGTAATACAATTGGATGTACATAAACATGCAGTGTTTTGTATTAATGTTTTCTTTATCTAGCAAAGCATATCATTGGGGTCATTTCCACTGGCTCATGTTCTGTAATACAGGTGAATTTTGATTTTTTTTTAAGTTTCTATCACTCTGCTTTAGGGTGAATTTATCTAAATTGCGAAAGCTTTAAGAAACACTGTAAATAATTATACAGACTTCACTAATGTAGAGGTCAATATCTAGATCACAGCACCTACTAGATGGCCTCATCTTTAACAATTTTCTCTGACTGGAGATGCTCTATTACAGGATGGAATGGGTAACCTGCTAACAGTAACCTCAGGCACTAATGCCATCATCCTTTGTAGTGGTCCCCTAACTCTATTCCTTCCTATAAAAATAGGTAAAATATCCCTTTATGAACCTATCCTAAATTTCATCTTTTTTTGTCTAATCATTGTCTGATATAATATCCTAAATCCAATCTCATTATAACAGATTCCTAAATATTAACCAACTTATCATTTAAAAGAAATGTTATAATATAAAGTTATGGTACATTATTTGGCCATAATTTTAAAATACAAGTTATGAAAAATATAATTTACATGAGTGGTAATAAAATTTAACAATATTTCTTGGAAAGTAAAACCTTTTACACATAGTATATCAGAATAATATTTAAATGCTTCTTTTCTCCCTAATTTTTAAAGAGTTATCTTAAATGCCTTCTTGTGTTGTATTTACTTTGTGTTTTTAGGTCTACTGATAATTCCTGAGAAGAAACAAAAAATGTGATAAAGAAATAAAAATTGAACAAAAGACTGTATGTGCAGTAAGAAATGAGCCCGCTGCTTGCTTACAGAGTTCTAAGGAAATATTCAGGCGTTTTCACATGGGGACTAGCCAATATTAACAGAAGGCTGGCCTTGGAGCAAGGCTACGCATTTCTGTGCCACCTTTAATTCTATACAACATTGATTTTAATGGGGCTTGCTAGTGGGTAACAAGTTTTGCCCATAGTCATCAGAGTCACAACAGCATTTCTTCAAGAGCAAGAGTGAATTAATTGCCTTGGCCAATGGCCAATTTCCAGTTACATAAATACCTTTTACCTACTTTTTCAAATTTATTGCAATATAATTGACTACTAAAATTATAATATGTTTAAGTTTACAGGGTGATGATCCCATAAATGTATCTATTGTGAAAGGATTCTCATCATCAAATTACTTAAAATTTCCATCACCTTACACATTTAACTTTTTAAAAATTTTTGGTGAGAACACAATTTCTACTCTCATGGCAAATTTCAAATAGACAATATAATTATCTACTATAATCACTGTTTTACATTAGCCACCCAGACCTTATTCAGGTACAACTGTAAGTTTGTATGGTTTTACTAGTCTCCCCCCATTCCCTCACCTCCCAGTTCCTAATTCCACATATAATTAAGACCACAAAGTACAGTATTTGTCTTTCTCCCTCTGGATTTTTTAAGTTAGCATCATGCCTTCTAGTTTCATTCATTCTGGCAAAGGACAGAATTTCCTTCCTCTTAAGGGTAATATTAAGTGCAATTAAGTAGTAATTAATTAATCATTAAATGGAAAAATGCCTGGGCTTATTTCTAGGCTCTGTCCTGTTCTATTGATTATTATGTCTGATTTTATGTCAGAAGTACACAGTGTTAATAATTATCACTTTCTCATATAGTTTGGAATTAAGAGTACAATTTCTCCATCATTATTCTTCTTTCTCAAGATTGCTGTGGCTATTTGAGGTCCCTTGTGGTTCATTACAAATTTTAGAATTGTTTTTCTTCTATGTCTGTGAGAAATGCCATTGGAATTTCTATAAAGATTGCATTGAATTTATATATTGCTTTGAGTATTGTGGCTATTTTAACAGTATTAATTCTTTTAATCTATATGCACAGAATATTCCAATGTATTTGTGCTTTCATTTCTTTCAATCATTTTTATAGTTTTTACTATATAGATTTTTTACCTCCTTAATTAAATTATTCCTAAGTATTTTATTCTTTTCGATGTAATTGTAAATAGCATTGCTTTCTTGATTTATATTTCTTATAGTTCACTATTGCATTTTTGTATATTGATTTGTATCCAGAAACTTGATTGAATGTGTTGGTTAATTTCTGTGTTTTGGTTTCTTGTTTGTTTGTATTCTATTGAATCTTCTAGAGACCCAGTGCATGGAATTTGTGCATAATGGTGGTAGGGGTGTCCCTCAGCCCAGCCTTCACCCTCTCCAATCTGGAACATCCCTCTCACAATTCAGTTCTGCTGGTTCCCAATCACTTGCCTGCCTGCCTGCCTGCCTGCCTGCCTACCTGATTGCCCCTAACCACTTCTGCCTCCCAGCCTGTTTGACACCTAACTGCTCCCCTGCCAGCCCGATTTCCCCTTACCTTCCTCCCCTACTGGCTTGGTCACTCCTAACTGCCCTTCCCTGCAGGCCTGCCCCCCCACAACTGCCTCCCTGTAGGCCTGGTCTCCCCCAACTGCTCTCCCCTGCTGGCATGGTCAATCCTAACTGCCTGCCCCTGTAGGCCTAATTGCCTCCAACTGCCTTGCCTTGCAGGCCTGGTCCCTCCTAGCTGCCCTCCCTCACAGGCATGGTCTCTCCCCATTGTCCTCCCCTGCTGGCCTGGTTGTCCTTAACTGAGCGCTTTTTTAGACCTGGTCCTTCTCAACTGTACTGACCTGATTGCCCACAACTGCCCACCCCTGCCGGCCATCTTGTGGAGGCCATCTTGTGTCCACATGGAGGTGGCTATCTTGTGTGTTGGAGTAATGGGCAATTTGCATATTACTTTTTTATTAGATAGGATGAGGTTGTCTATATATAACACTATCTTATTTGCCAATAGCAATAATTTTAATACTTTCCTTCTGATTTGAATATCTTCCTTGCTTAATTGCTCTCACTAGACTCTCTGGTACCATATTAAATAAAAATGGTGAGACTAGGAATGCTTGTCTTGTGCTTGATCTTAGAGGAATAGCTTTCAGCTTTTTACAACTGTGCAAGATGTTAACTGTGGGTTTATAAATTCGTTGGGAATTTTGAGCATAAAAGGATGTTAACTTTTGTCAAATGCTTTTTCTGCATCTATTGAAATGACCATATGATGTTTATCCTTCATTTTGCATCTAAGTAAAATTGTGTATCACATTATTTTGAGTTGTGCATGTTGCATCATTCTTGCATCCCAAAAGTGAATTCGACTTGAACATAGCCTGTGATCCTTTTAAAGTACTAATGATTCACTTTGACAATATTTTGTGAATGATTTTTGCATACACAGGGATATTGACTTGTACTTTTCTTTTGGTATATGTCCTGTGCTATCAGGGTAATATTGGCCTTTTAAAATGAGTTTGGAAGTATTCTTTTCTCTTCTGTTTCTTGCAAGAGTGTAAGAAGAATGTGATTAATTCTTCTGTAAATGTTTTGAGAAATTATCAGTGAAACTATTTGGTCCTAACGTTTTCTTTGTTGGAAAATTTTTGATTACTGATTCTATTTCCTTACTCATTATTTGCCTGTTCAGTTTTAATATTGCTTAATCCAGTTGTCTATAAAGCAGTTTTGTTAGATTACATGTTTCTCAGAATTTATCCATTTCTTCAAGGTTATCTAATTTGTTAAGTTGTAATGTTCATAGTAGATTCTTCCGTGTTATTAGTTGTAATGTCTCTTCTTTCATTTTTGATTTTATTTACTTGAGAGTTCTATCTTTTTGAAAAAATCCTCACACACACAAACGCACATTGAATGGTTGTCTCCTTCCCATGCCTCTACCAGGCTGGGAAATTGTCCATCAAGGAACATATCCTAGACCAAGAATCAAACCTGAGACCTTTGGTTCTGCAGGTTGCCACTCTAATCATTGAGAAAACAGGCCAGGGTCTTTCCCCACAATTAAAGCTAAAAGTTTTTCAGTATTATATATCTTTCCCAAAATGGTTTAAAGCTTTTGCTTTCATTGATCTTTCTATTGCTTTTTTTCCCCACTTTATATACTTCTGCTCTGATATTTTTCCTTCCCTCAACTGCCTTCAGTTTCTTCTTTTTCTAGTTCTTTGAAGTACAACGTTATGTTGTGTACTTATGATCTTTTTTTATTTTTTTAATGTAGGTGTTTAATCACTCTTAACTTTCCTCTTAGTAGAATTGCTTTTGCTATATCCCATAAGTATTGCTGTGTTATGTTTCCTATTTTCATTTATCTCAATATACTTTTATTTCTCTTCTGATTTCTTATTTGATCCTTTAGTTGTACAGGAGCATGTTGGTAGATCTCTACACATTGGTGAATTTCTGTTTTTCTCTTATAATTAATATGTAGCTTCATACTATTATGGTCAGAAAATATACTTGATAGGATATTAGTCCTCCTAATATTATTAAGAGTTGTTTTGTGGCCTATCCTGGAGAATGTTCCAATGTGAACTTCAGAATGTGTATTCTGCTGCTTTTAGATGGACTGTCCTGTAAGACCATCTGGTCCCAACATGTAATTTAGGTCCAATATTCATTGATTTTCTGTATCGATTATATACCTATTGTTGAAAGTACAATTATTATTATATTGCTGTTTTCTCTATTGGAAGTGATAAAAAAAAAAACACAAAAACCTTTTATAGTCTAACAATAAAAAAGCCCTGAAATTCTGAGTGACAAATTTATTTTACTAATCATATTTTTCTGATTAGAATTGCTTTTCCATTTGCACCCAAGTAAAATTGTATATTAATGCAATTAACCCTGTTTAGTGGTTCTTAGGTATAAAAGTTTTAAGAATACAGATTTAAAACACTGCATAAACAATGCTGCTATGAACATATGGGCACATATATTCTTTGATTGGTGTTTCAGAATTCTTAGGGGTATATTCCTAGAAGTAGGATCACTGGGCCATAGGATAGTTCTATTTTTAACTTTTTGAGGAAAATTCATACATTTTTCTATAGTGGCTATACAAGTCTGTCTACATTCTCACCAACAGTGCATGAGGGTTCCCTTTTCTTCACATCCTCACCAGCACTTGTTGTTTGTTGATTTACTGATGGTAGCCATTCTGGTGGATTTGAGGTGATATCTCATTATAGTTTTAATTTGCATCTCTCTGATGATTAGTGACATTGAGCAAGTTTCCTATGTCTCTTGGTCATCTGTATGTACTCTTAGGAGAAGTGCCTATTTAGGTAGGTCCTGTGCCCATTTGTAATTGGGTTATTTGTTTTCCTTTTGTTGAGCTGTATGAGTTCTTTATATATTTTGGAAATTAACTCCTTAATGTGTCATTGTCAAATATATTCTCCCATATACTGGGTTCCCTTGTCATTTTGTTGATGGGTTCTTTTGTGTGTAGAAGCTTTTTATTTTGATGCAAGCCCATTTGCTTATTTTTTTCTTTGTTTTTCTTGCCTGAGATGTATCAGTGAAAATTATGCTATGTGAGATGTCTGAGATTTCACTGCAATCCCACTTCTAGAAATATATGCTAAGAAGCCTGAAACATTAGTCAGAAAGAATATATACACCCTATGTGCAGCGTTATTTATAATAGCTAAGATCTGGAAATAGCACAAGTGCCTATATCAGTAGATAAGTGGGTAAAAAAGCTGTGGTACATTTACACCACAAAATACTATGCAGTCCTAAAAAAAAGGATCTCTTACTCTTTGTCACAGCATGGATGGACTTGGAGATTATTATGCTGAGTGAAATAAGTCAGTCAGAGAAAGACACACATCACATGATCTCACTTATAAGTGAAATCTAATGAACTTAATAAATTGACTAAAAAATTAGATCCAGAGCCATAGATCCCTGGGACAGATTAACATATTTTGTGGGGAGGGAGAAGGAGGAAGACAGGAATGGATTAACCAAAGTGTGTGTGTATATGTATGTGTGTGTGTGTATCCAATGGATACAAACAATCGTGTGGTGAAAGCCTTGGATGGGGCAGGGGTTGGAAGGAGGAGGAGGAGTAAAAGGGGGATGAAATTGGAGGACATCTGTAATACTGTAAAAAATAAAATAAAATATTGCATAAACAGTGTTGTAGCCATAATACACTGGTGAAATCTGCCTTGCTGATAGTTTTTGACATGCTTTTTTAAAGATAATTCTTTCTGTTATCTTTTCATGAATTAGAACTACTAAAACATGGTTTGGGTAAAAAATAATGGCCCGCTACCTATATAAATCAGCATTGAATATTTAGATTACTCATTTGATTAAAAATTAGAGTTAGGATCAGAACTTGAAGAAACGAATATTTAGCTTAAGATAAAAACACTGGACTAGTGACATCTTTCTTTAAAAGTGATCCAGAATGATAATTGATCATTTAAAGAGAACTTATTGAAAATGAAAAATAAAATGAAGGAAGTCATCTATTGCTATGTTTCAGGGTAAGACCTTCTAGGAATGTATTCCATCTTGCATGTGTTTGGGGAAATTGCCTCTATTAATACCATGAGGTCATCAAAGAGAAAAATCATAAAGCGATCTCTATGTGTATGTGCTTTTTCTATGATTTTTAAAGTATAGGAAATTCAACCAAACTCAGTCAGTGTTAAAAGATATATAGTCTTGGGGGACTGTCATCCAAATTTTAGAAAACTTATCAATGCATTATTGTACATATCACTAAAATTTTTGGGTTGGTAATATATGAGGATGTTTTATAAGACCTTTATCCCCTTTAGTGATACCCAAATGTGATCTGTCTTCAAACTTCTTTCTTTCCACACTTTGTCCACGTGAATCAAAACCCTAAATTATATCTCTTTGAACTAATGTGTACACATAAAAAAATTAGCACAATCACATAACTTACACTTTAGCATAAAGAGCTCATTAATTATTTTAAGTAATATTGTTGAATATCTATTCTATGTCAGGCACTTATCAAATTTATATTAGTAGCCCTGCTATTGCAGGGAGTTTGCACTCTGGTAGAATTAATTATTTTCCTCCTGGAAATTTTGATATAAATATGAATAAAAATGTCTGGACTGAATCCTGAAAACCTGAAAGACTGAGATGCAGCCAAGATAGGAGGCAAAGAAAAGAGACCCAGGAAATTTGAAGAAAAAAATTTAATTTCTTGACTCCTGTTCTTTGGTTCACCCTGTTCTAAGCATTTCAATGCTTTCAAGATTAATGTGGTGGGAAGTTATTATTCAATGTCAGTAGTTCTTTTGTCAAAACTTCAGGGCTCAAAAAGTTCTCTAAGAAACTCTCTAATCATAAAATGGCACAATGAAGAGAATATAAAAAAGAAAATAATGTCAAGATTAATTAATCACATACAGTTTCTCCAGGAAAACAAGAACTCTCAAATTTTAAAGATGAAGTTCAAGGCCAGCCATTCCTATCATAGTTTCTCATCATAATCAAGTTACTGGTTATAACCTTTACAGAAACCAATAAGAAGATTAGATTACTTAGCTCCTACGCATGCTGATAATGTCTTTGCACAACCCTCTCCTCCAGGCAGGGTTCTTTAACTCAGAAGAGCTCAATTGGATAAAGAAATTCATTGGCTTCTAGCCTCAATACTCTTTCTAAGAGACATCTAGTAGTTTGTCCACAGCCTTGATGAGTCTTTTTGAAGAGAATTGCATAACTAAATTAAATAGATCTACATTAAATTAATATATACTAAAATTTATAACATGGATTAATGCATTGACTTGCCTGACTTATGGACATTTTGAAAAGTTTTTACTTGATCACAATGGATTTTAACCTTAGTGTATTTATAGAATTATCTGTACAGCCTTTTAATAATTTACTCATCTATTTATTGAAGTTTCTAAAATAATTTTTAAATCCCTGAAGTAAACTTGGGTGTGTTTCTTGAAAAAAATTCTGCAGACAATTTTTATGCTTTCCAAAAACTTGAAATACCCACTGTTCTTGGGTATACAAATTAGCCTTTATTCTGATTATTATGCTGCTATCAATTGTTTCAATAAATGTGAATATAAAACCCTTGAATGGTTAAGAAACTGCTCAGTATAACACTCTGATATTTGGAAAATTTGGTTAAGATGCTGTATTTTAATTTAAATAAACTTTTCCGGAACTATTACCCTTATATAAAATGCTAAATGAAATAAATAGGATTATTCAGCTCTTTAACTGTTCAAGGCTAAAAGGAAGCAGTTAAACTCTTCATAAAAGTGTAATGGAAACAATTTTTAAAATCCTATTTATTCTCCCCTATTCTCTACAAAATTAGAATGGGATAAGTGATTTGGAAATATTTAAATGAGAACTTCAATTGATCTCAGAAGCACAATGGCCATACTAAATCCAATTGTATAGTAAATTTCATTTTTAGTTTAGAAAATGTCATTGAATGATGTGACTCACTTTCTATTGAACAAAGATATAAATCAAAGGTAAAATAAGTCTTTATAATTATTTGAAAGTTTAACTATTTTTAATTTGCTTTGCAACTGTATAAATACCTTTCCAAACAAGTAGCCAATAAACTAAATCCATATATAATAAAATTATAATTAGTTTATCTTAAGGAATTACATTATGCATTTGTTGTAGTACTTATGAAAGTTGTGCACATCATAATTATGGGAATAAAGAAGACCTGATTTTAAATTATTGCTTGAATTAGAAGTAGTAAATAATGCCTTCCTCTGAGCTCTTCCTTGTGGTACTAATGTTTTCTATAGATAGTTATATATGTTTATATTATACATCTGTCCCCAAAGTCAGTCCTTTTAAAGTAGATACCCTATCACTCATCTATTATTGTTCATGCATTTATTTAATCAATCTACAAAGACTTAACAATTAACACTAGGTATTCTACACTATATTATATAATAGATGTATCTAAATGGACACTAGCACAGTCCATGAAGAGCTTGAATTCAATGGAAGGAAAAAGACAAGTAATTAGTTTTAAAATAATGTAATACAGCATGAATAATAGGAAAACTTAATATAAATTCAACTCATTATGATCAGGAAGTGATTGACTAATAAAGGGAGTTTGAGATTGAAAAGTGCTACCTGGAATCCAAGATGGTAGCATAGGTAAACACCTACACTGCTGCCTTGCACAACAATTTCAAAACTACAACTAAAAGACAGAACGGACATCATCCAGAACCACAGGAAAGCTGGCTGAGTGGAGAGAGTGGGTACCAGAGTACCTGGCTAGTTTTCTCTGGCAGAAGGGAAACAGAGACTCTCAAAGGCATTGAACCCCTTATCTTACGACACTAAACCCCACATCCAGCCAAAACTCATACAGGGGGAGTTGGGACTGTGAAAAGGGAGAGGTGCACGGAAATTTAGGGGAGTCGCGAAAGATCAGAGGCCTGATGGCGCACATGGCACTGCAGAGGACAGATTGCTGATTGTGCCGCTGGCTTTCTCGAGTGGGCGGGAGACAGACCCTCCCAACTGTGCCACTTCTGTCTCCACTAAGCCCCAGTTTCAGGTGAAACCCCGGGGACCTAAACTCATGTGGTCCTGGAGCGCAGGGTAGCCTGAAAGGCAGAGGTCTAGAGGCACTTCGGGCTCTAGCACACAAGGACTGCTCCAGCGATTACCCAGTCACATGAGACTCAGGGGCTGTGGAGATGGGGGCCAACTGGAAGGCAAGGCGGTCCCTTAAGCCCTGAGACTCCACCCCTCCCAAGCCCAAAAGAGAGGCTTCTGCGGTTTTGCAAGTCTGGTATCATAAGGCTGAATCCAACACAGAAGTTCTCCCAGCATAGTGAAAATGCCGAGGCAAGGGAAGGGATCACAAACAAAAGAAATGAAGGAAAAGAAACAACTGGATATAGAGTTCAAAACCACGCTTATAAGGTTTTTCAAGAATATGTTAGAAAAGTTGGATTAAGTTAGCGAGAGCCAAGAGGAGATGAAAAAGGACCAACTTGAAATGCAAAAGATTCAACTAGAGATGGAAAAGGTCCAACTAGAGATGAAAAAGGACCAACTAGAAATTAAACATACACTGACTGAAATAAAAGCTATTATACAGAGTCCTAACAGCAGACTAGAGAAAGACAAGAATCAAGTCAAAAATTTGAAATATAAAGAAGCAGAAAACATTCAACTGGAAAATCAAGAAGAGAAAAGAATCTAAAAATGTGAAGATAATGTAAGGAGCCTCTGGGATAGCTTCAAGCGCACCAACATCAGAATTGTGGTGATGCCAGAAGAAGAGAGAGAGCAAGATACTGAAAACCTATTTAACGAAATAATGACTGAAAACTTCCCACATCTGGTAAAAGAAATAGACTTACAAGTCCAGGAAGCACACAAAACCCCATATAAAAGGAATCCAAACAGGACTACACCTAGACACATCATAATTAAAATACCAAGAGCAAAAGACAAAAAGAGAATATTAAAAGCAAGAGAAAAACAGTTCATTACCTACATTGTCATTTTGATTTGCATCTCTTGGATAATTAGTGATTTTGAACATGTTTTCATGTGTCTCTTGGCCTTCCTTCTGTCATCTTTCCAAAAGGTTCTATTTAGGTCTATTGCCCATTTTTTTATTGGGTCGTTTATCTTCCTTTTATTAAGTTGTATAAGTTGGTTGTAGATTTTGGAGATTAAACCTTTATCAGTGATAATATTTGCAAATATGTTCTCCCATTCAGTAGTCTTTCTTGTTGTTTTGTTGATGGTTTCTTTTGCTGTGCAAAAGCTTTTTATTTTGATGTAGTCTCATTTGTTTATTTTTTCTTTAGCTTCCATTGCCTTTGGAGCAGTATCAGTGAAGAAGTTCTTTCAGCATATATCTGAGATAGTGCTGCCTGTGGATTCCTCTAATATTTTTATGGTTTCCCTTCTAATGTTTAAGTCCTGTATCCATTTTGAGTTTATTTTTGTATTTGGTGTAAGTTGGTGGTCCAGTTTCATTTTTTTGCATATATCTGTCCAATTTTCCCAAGACCATTTGTTGAAGAGGCTATCTTGGCTCCATTGTATGTTCATGCTTCCTTTGTCAAATATTAGTGGAGCATAGTGTTTTGGGTGGGTATCTGGGTTCTCTATTCCATTCCATTGGTCTATATGTCTGTTCTTGTGCCAGTACCAGGCTGTTTTGAGAACAGTTGCTTTGTAATATAGCTTGAAATCTGGTAATGAGATCCCACCTACTTTATTCTTCTTTCTCAGAATTGCTGTGACTATTCGCAGTCTTTTTTTGTTCCCGATGAATCTATGAAGAATTCTTTCTAGGTCTGTGAAGTATGTTGTTGGTATTTTAATGGGTAGTGCATTGAATCTATAGATTGCTTTGGGTAGTATGGACATTTTAATGATGTTGATGGTCCCAATCCATGAGCATGTTATGCTCTTCCATCTGTTAACATCTTCCTCTATCTCTTTTTTCAGTGTCCTGTAATTTTCTACATATAGGTATTTTACCTCTTTAGTTAGGTTGATTCTAGGTATCTTAAATTTGTTTTTGGTGCGATGGTAAATGGGATTGCTTTTTGAGTCTCTCTTTCTGTAATTTCACTATTAGTGTACAGAAATGCCACACATTGATTAGCATTAACTTTTTATCCTGCCACATTGCCAAATTCATTTATTAAGTCAATTAGTTTTGGGATGGAGTCATTCGGGTTTTTTATGTACAGTATTATGTCATCTGCAAATAAGGACAGCTTTACTTCTTCTTTAGGGAGAGATTGAAAGCAATACAGTCATTGTAGGAGACTTTAATACTCCACTGTCACCACTGGACAAATCCTCTAAACAAAAAAATCAGCAATGAAACATCCATCCTAAATGACTCACAAGACCAGATGGAATTAATTGACATCTTCAGAACTTTTCACCCCAAAGCCACAGAATATACATTCTTCTACAGTGCACATGGGTCATTTTCAAAGATAGATCATATGTTGGGTCATAAGAAAAGTCTCTTCAAATTCAAGAAGATAGAAATCATTTCAAGCATTTTCTGAGATCACAGTGGTATAAAACTGGAAACCAACTATAATAAAAACAATTGAAAGAAATCAAACACATGGACACTAAATAGTGTGCTATTAAACAACTACTGGGTAACCAAAGAGATCAAGGAAGAAATAAAAAAAACATCATGGCAACAAATGACAATGGCAACACAACAATACAAAATTCATGGGACACAGTAAAGGCAGTCTTGAGAGGAAAGTTCATAGCCCTACAAGCCTATTGCAAAAAACAGTAAACAATGGTAATAAATTACCTATCCCTACAACTCAAAGAGCTAGAAAGAGAGCAACAAGAAAATCCCAGTGTTAATAGAAGGAAGGAAATAGTAAAGATCAGAGCGGAGATAAACAACATGGAGACCAAAGAAACAATTCAAAAGATCAACAAAACCAACAACTGGTTCTTTGAAAGGATAAACAAGATTGATGGACCTCTAGCCAGGCTCACCAAGAAGCAAAGAGATAAGACCCAAATAAAGGAAATCAGAAATGAAAGAGGAGAAATACAACAGACCCTGTGGAAATACAAAGGATTGTTAAAAAATACTATGAACCACTCTATTCCAACAAATTGGACAACCTGGAAGAAATGGACATATTCCTAGAAAAATATAACCTTCTAAAACTCAATCAGGAAGAATCTAAACATCTCAGTAGGCCAATAACTATGGAAGAAATTGAAGTAGTCATCAAAAAGCTTCCAGCAAATAAAAGCCCGGGACCAGATGGCTACACATGTTTTTAGAAAACATTCAAGGAAGAATTAAAACCTATCCTCCTCAGACTGTTCAAAAATATTCAAGAAGAAGGAACACTTCCAAACACCATCTATGAAGCCAGCATCATTCTAATACCAAAACCAGATAAAGACAACACAATGAAAGAGAATTATAGGCCAATATCTCTCGTGAACATAGATGCCAAAATCCTCAACAAAATTCTATCAAATCGGATCCAGCAGTACATCAGAAAGATCATGCACCATGACCAAGTAGGATTCATCCCAGGAAAGCAGGGATGGTACAATATCCGCAAATCAATAAACATGATGCATCGCATAAACAAATTGAGAGATAAAAATCACATAGTCATATCAATTGATGCATAAAAATCATTTGACAAAATCCAACACTCTTTCTTGATAAAAACTCTCAGCAAAGTGGGAATAGAAGGATCATATCTCAACATCATAAAAGCCATATATGATAAACCTACAGCTAACATCATACTCAATGGGCAAAAACTAAAACCATTTCCCCTAAGAACAGAAACAAGACAGGGATGCCCACTCTCACCTCTCCTGTTTGACATAGTACTGGAAGTATTAGCCATTGCAATTAGATAAACAGATATAATTTTAAATCATATTTAATTTTTAGCTACCTACTCTTCACAATAGCATTGACTCAACTGAGACTTGATGAAGAGAGTTGTTGTGTACATTTCCCCATTCTCTTCTTTGTTCTGAAAATTAGAATTAATAAAATGAAAAAGTAAGTACAGTAAACTCCAGGAGACAATAGTCTCCAGGTTGTGAACATAAGTTTTCTTAAATGGGAATAAATACAACTGAAAAGATGCTATCAAAAGATCCTTTAAAAAGCTCTCCAGAGTTGTCTGATTAAAACAACCACAACTGAAACTACAATAGCAAACTCTTCAAAAAATATATCAAGCCCTACTTTCATCCATAAAGTCTCAAGGAGTTTAAAGAAAACATCAACCCCTTATAAAAACTGTATTCCAGGATAGTATTGTGAAATCTAGTGTCTATATTTTGGGATAGGTGGAGTTAAATAGATGGAACTTCCCTAGGAAGATGAAAAGATTATGCCATTTAAAATATTATTTCTATACTCTCTTAAAATATAAGATATGTATTTTAGATGTAGGGAGATAAGTATGGTAACATTTATTATATTATTAAAAGATGTAAAAAATAAAATGTCAGGAGCAGTTAAAATATAAAAAGGTATTGAGCAAATAGAAGGTTTCCTTCCATTATATAAAAAGCTAATGAGCATATTCTATATAATAATCAAATATAATAAAGATATAATATGTAAATTGACCATCACTCCAATACAAAGATGGCTGCCCCATGTGGACGCAAGATGGCCATCACAAGGTAGCCAGCAGGGAAGGGCAGTTGTGGGCAATCAGGCCAGCAGAGTAGGGCAGTTGGGGGTGACCAAGCCTGCCGGGGAGAGCAGTTTAGAGTGATTGGCCTGACAGGAGAGGGCAGTTGGGAGCAACTGGGCCAGCAGAGGAGGGCAGTTAGAGGTGACTGGCCTGGCAGAGGAGAGCAGCTGGTAGAGACAAGGCCTGCAGGGGAGGGGGGCAACCAGGATTGCAGGAGGATAGTTAGGGGCAACCAGGCCTGTAGGGGAGTACAGTTAGGGGTGACCAGGTGGCAGGGGAGGGTAGTTAGAGATAATCAGGCTGGCAGGGGAGCAGTTAGCACCAATCAGGCTGGCAGGGGAATGGTTAGGGGGTTATCAGGTTGGCAGGCCAAAATGGTTAGGGGTAGACAGGATAGTGGTTGTGAGCCAGCAGTACTGGATTTCCAACAGCCCATTTAGTCCCAATTAGATATCACTCAAGGGGTCCCAGATTGGAGAGATACAGGCTGGGCTGAGGGACATATTTTGTGTACTGGCCCCTAGTGTTTTTATAGTATCAAAATATAAATTATGCTAAATTGTACAACTAAAAATATCAAAAGAACAATATATAAATACACTTTAATGTAAGGCCTCTTTTAAGAAATCCACTTTTAGAAACTCTAGATATATAGGTTCACTAAGGCACTTAAAAGCTAAAATGACTTAATGAAGTTGGTTGCACTAAAGATTTAGTGTAAATAAACCACCCAGCATATACTCCAACTGTGAGCTAAACTGCTTTAATTGAAACATCAATCCTGTTAGGTTTTTTAGTTCTTGATTTTGGTAATCCCGATATAGCAATTTTCTATAAATTCCCATTTGCCAACTGAGATAGGCAGATATTCCCAGTTTCTTAAGAGAGCTGAATATTTTAAAATCAGCCTTCATTAAATTATTGAACAACATTTCTAATCCATCTATACTTTACTAAATGGCTGACTCCCTACCCTAGAACAAGAAAATGTATCTTACAGTAATTAAACCTAAACCTCAAAATAGTTGCTCATAACTAGATAAAGAAAATATTTTTTACTTCTTGAGTAGCAATCTCACAGTTGTAAGTCAACCAATAGCCTCATTCTCTTGTTATTAGCATCATTAGTCTTCCTAGCAATATTTATTTTATTAAGTAATTTTATAACATGGGCATGCCAAAGCTGTACAATTCTCAGTCACTACTTTTCCACCCATTTTAACAGGTAACACCACAGAATAAGAGCTGCAATCAACTTCAGCAGGTTCTCAGAGACATGTTCTTGCTTTGGATAATTAGCTCCATTCAATTGTGTGTGATTAATTGTTCATGTGCAGAGGCTCATTAAGTAAAAAAATGATATTGCTGTCCTGAGAAATTTTAAAAACAGCAATTTTTCCTTTGCCTCAAAGCCACAGGCAAATTAGTCTAATGGTATGTGGAAAAGCCCAATCTGAAGAAGGGAGAACAAGATAAAATAAAACTGATTGGTAAATCAAGTCAGACACAAAATTACTCCCAATTTTCCTTTAAGATTAATTTTCTAGAAAATTCAACCTAGTTTTGAAGTATTTATTATACGTTCACTTTAAAGAGGACGGTTATTGCAGTATCTTTACTTATTGGATGCATGCGTGTGATTGTAGAATAAATCTTGAAATTTTCCTAAAATAAATTTTGAGAGAGTAAGAAAAAACAGTGCCATGCAGTTTTATTTATTTATGATGTTGTCCTGAGAGGAGAGAAAGTAGCGTTTATTCATTTTAACTAGTTTGATCGAGTGCCAACTATGTTCCAGGCTTTGTGCCAGGTATTGAGGATTAATCCTTGGGTTCACAGTCTGATGAAGTAAAAATAATAATCCAAATAAGTCTCATATATAGTGTATTTACTCTGTGCCTATCATGTGCTTATTCTACATGCATTATCTTAATCTTTTTAACAACTTATAATATAGTCCACTTTTTTCCATGTTACAAGTGTGGAAACTATGACTTAGAAAGATTAAGTTTCAAAATTAAATGCACCAAAGCATAGAAAAGAAGTATTTACTTTATATTACAGTTTGTGTTTCTTTGGGATTTATTGCTGATAAACCTAAACTTGTCTGTAGGAGTTGGTCATAGGTGTGATGACTAATTCTGACAGGTGGAGACTGCTGTAAGCGAAGGCCTGCTTTGGGTGGGAAGACAGAGGAAGACAAACTAAGAACTCTAAGGACAACTGCCACCAACCTTACACAGAGGATAAAAATCATCTTAATTGTGAGATACTTGAGAATAATTTCAAGTCTCATCCTGGCTGTACATGCTTCTCTAGCTGGTGTCTCTCTTGCTATCAGAAAAACAGAAGGAAAGCGAATAAACATTTTTATTCTCTATGCTATATTAAATATGGAAGCAATAGACCAGGATCAAGATTATAGGGGAAAGGCCAGACTTTAGACCTGAGAGATGAAAAAGAGAAATGCCCTTGAATTGAACCAGCAATCAAGAGCCTAATTAGAATGAAGACATCAGATATCAGGCAAGCAAAGAAGTCAGGTTAGACTTCTTGCTGTTCAGAAATCACATGCAGAAGGGAATACAAATAAGTTCTTGAAAGGACAGTAAAAAGTCAAGGCAAAGTCATATCAAACCCAATTAGAAATCAGTAGTACAGCAGAATTTCTAAGGGAAGGATGAGAGAAGGAACAGAAATAAGCAAGGAAACCCTACTCTATCTTCTGTTATAGTCTCCCAGTTTACATCTTTCAATTCCCAGTTCCCAGGTGTTGTCATTTTAAAGGCAAATGGTGGGTAGTTGCAAATGCCTATAACAAGACAGTGATATAAACAAACAAACAAACAAAAACAAAAAGAGATAGTCCTAGCTGGTTTGGCTCAGTGGATAGAGTGTTGGCCTGAGGACTGAAGGACTCCAGGTTCCATTCAAGTCAAGGGCACATGCTCTGATTGTGAGTTCCCTCCCTAGTAGTTGGCATGCAAGAGGCAGCCAATCCATGATTCTCATCATTTGATCTCTCTCTCTCTCTCTCTATCTCTCTCTCTCTCTCTCTCTCTCCCTCCCTCCCTCCC
>PVJN01016774.1:0-41719 GCA_004026805.1 Lasiurus borealis | reverse complement strand
TTTCTAACAAGACCAAATCCATGGGAGTTTGTGCCCTCTTAACCTTTCCTTTTTTCATATTACATGGTAAAATGTGAACAACTTCTCTCCATCTCCTGCCACATTTAGACAGCTTTTATTCTTCCTGAGATTTGGTATCTCAGTTTATTTGTCCAATGAATGCTCATATGCTCATTTCATCTAATTTAGTTACTGTCCACTTCAAGAGGAGATCCTACCTTTTCCAAAAAGGAAAGAGAAATCAAGTTACTGCTTTACTTCAACACATTTATAAAACAAACACTATCAAAACTCTAAAAAGGGAAACTAAGATGATGGCATAGGTGAACACCTAAACTGCTGCCTTGCACAACAATTTCAAAACTATAACTAAAAGATAGAACATACATCATCCAGAACCACAGGAAAGTTGGCTGAGTGGAAATTCTACAACTAGAAGGAAAGAGAGGGGCTCACAGAGACTCAGGGGAGCTAAAAAAAAAGCTGAGGTACGAAGACGTGTGTGGAGAGAGCGGGCGGCGGAGTGCCTGGCTGGCTTCCTCCGGCGGGAGGGAGATGGAAACTCCCAACTACATTGAACCCCTTATCCTATGGCACTGAACCCTAGTTCCAGCCAAGACTCATATGGGGGGAGTCTGGACTATGAAAAGAGAGGAATGCAGGGAATTTAGGGGAGCCATGAAAGGGCAGAGGTCTGGGGGCGCACAGAAGATGAACTGCTGATCGTGCCACTGACTTTCTCTAGAAGGTGGGATACAGAGCCTCCCAACTGAGTCACTTCTAAGTGCACTGAACCTCAGTTTCAGGCGAGAACTCTGGAGACCCAGACTTATATGGGTCCCAGAGCACAGGGGAGCCGGAAAAGCAGAGGTCTAGAGGCACGCGCACACACAGAGAGGCCGCAACAATTACCAAGAGACACTTTAGACCCAAGGGCCGTGTAGGGCAGGGCTGACTGTAAGCCAAAGCAGTCTGCTAAGCCCTCCACACCATACAAGCTCAACAGAGAGGTTTTTGCAGTTTTGCAAGTCTTGTATCATAAGGCTGATTCCAACACAGAAGTTGTCTCAGCAGAGTGAAAATGCGGAAACAAAGGAACAGATCACAAACAAAAGAAATGGAGGAAAACAAACTAGTGGATATAGAGTTCAAAACCACTATGATAGGTTTTTCAAGAATTTCCTAGTAAAGATGGATAAATTTAGCAAGACCCAAGAGATGAAAAAGGACCAACTAAAAATTAAACATACACTGAAATAAAAAATATTATACAGAGACCTAACAGCAGACCAGAGGAATGCAAGAATCAAGTCAAAGATTTGAAATATAAAGAAGCAGAAAACCCTCAACTAGAAAAGGAAGAAAAAAAGAATCCAAAAATGTGAAGATAGTGTAAGGACCCTCTGGGACAACTTCAAGCATACCAACATCAGAATTATGGGAGTGACAGAAGAAGAGAGAGAGACCAAGGTACTGAAAACCTATTTGAAGAAATAATGACTGAAAACTTTCCACATCTGGTAAAAGAAATAGACTTACAAGTCCAGGAAGCACACAAAACCCCAAATAAAAGGAATCCAAAGAGGGCCACACCAACACACATCATTATTAAAATACCAAGAGCAAAAGACAAAGAGAGAATATCAAAAGCAGAAAGAGAAAAACAGTTCATTACCTACAAGGAAGCACCCATATGATTGTCAGCTGATTTCTCAACAGAAACTATGCAGGCCAGATGGGAGTGGCAAGAAATATTCAAAGTGATGAATAGCAAGAACCTACAACCAAGAGTGCTCTACCCAGCAAAGCTATCATTCAGAATTGAATAAGAGCTTCACAGAAAAGAAAAAGCTAAAGGAGTTCATTACCACCAAACCAGGATTATATGAAATGCTGAAAGGTATTCCTTTAAGAAGAAGAAGAAGAAAAAGGTAAAGATAAAAATTATGATCAATAAAGTAATAACAAATATGTATCTATCAACAAGTGAATCTAAAACTCAAATGATTAGCCAAAACCGGTTTGGCTCAGTGGATAGAGAGTCTGCCTGTGGACTAAAAGGTCCCGGGTTCAATTCTGGTCAAGGGCATGTACCTTGGTTGCAGGCACATCCCCAGTAGTTGGCGTGCAGGAGGCAGCTGATTGATGTCTTTCTCTCATTGATGTTTCTAACTCTCTATCTCTCTCCCTTCCTCTCTGTAAGAAAGCAATAAAAAATAAAATAAAACTCAAGTGATTAAAAAATCTGATGAACAGAATAAACTGGTGAATATAATAGAATTAGGGGCATAGAAAGGGAATGGACTAACAATTCTCGGGGGAAAGGGTGTGAGGGGTGCAGGGAGAGATTGGACAAAAATCTTAAACCCATGGATGAGGACAGTGGCGGGGGGGGGGGCGGGACCAAGAAGGAAGCGGGGGCCGGGGGAACCGGTGGGGGGGCGCCGGGGGGGGGAGAAGAACACATTTGTAATAAACTGCATTTTGCATTATCAAGATCTAATAAAACAAAAACTCAGTGCAAATAAATTGGTTGGAGTCAAACTAATTATTACTTTCAGAACCCCAAATGGCTAACTTTAAAATCCAGACTCCTTTTATAATATAACCAAGATATATTGGCAGACATCTGGTAATCACTTCTGTCTTTAGGGATCTTTGGGCTCAGAAAGCCATGTCCAGGAATCATTTACCAATATGGAACGTATAATTTTCATGATTTAGAAAGAAGTCTGGCCCGACTGGCATGGCTCAGTGGTTGAGTGTCAACCTATGAACCAGGAGGTCATGGTTTGATTCCCAATCAGGGCACATGTCTGGGTTGCGGGCTTGATCCCCAGAAGGGGGTGTGTAGGAGGCAGCTGATCAGTGAATCTCTCTCATCATTGATGTTTCTTTCTTTCTCTCCCTCTCTCCTCTGAAATCCATAGAGATATATAGGAAGGAAGGAAGGAAGAGAGGGAGAGAGGTAGAGGGAGGGAGGGAGGGAAGGAGGGAGGGAGGAAGTCTGGGTTGGAAGGAGCTTGGAAATCCAACACACTCAAAAATAATGCAAGCTGCCCTAGCTGGTCTGGTTCGATCAGCCTGTGGACCAAAATGTCCCAGGTTCAATTCTGGTCTAGGGCACATACCTGTGTTGCGGGTTTGATTCCCTTTAGTGGGCATACAGGAGGGACTGATTCTCTCTCATGACTGATGTTTCAATCTCTCTCTCCCTCTCCCTTCCTTTCTGAAATAATAAAAATATATTTTTTAAAAATGCAAGCTGATGTTCAGGGGTTCTGTGGGATCACAGCACATTTTTACTATTATTTTCATTCCAAATAAAGTGTTGAGAAATACTGGAGGAAAAATCTGCCCTACAGTTTTAAACTCAGTATTTCTTAAAGAGAATACTCACCTGTAGCCTTTTTGTGACAAGAAATAGCCTCCTCGTATTTCCCCGCAGCTAATAAACGATCTGCTCGTCTGCTCTGTTGATGAGCCTAGAAGACAAAGATTTCTAATTGCTTCTCTTCTATAACTCATTTTTCCCTTTCAACCTTAAAGTTACTATTTATGTTTTTAAAATATATGATGTGTACATCGTACCGTTGATTAATTACAATACCTGTATTTAATATTATGAAGATTTTTCTAGGTACAACTCACCAAAACAAAGACAAACACAACAGTTCTGAAAGCAAGTGACTAAAGTGCCCCCAAATGTAAAGGTAAATGCATTAAATGAGTAGTCACTGGGTTCTTTCCCTCTCTATTACATTTTAAAATTTATCCCAACTTCGTAAATGTGTTTCATTCTCTTTAAGAGGTCCCACAGATCCAGATGGGTTATATCTTACATAAAATTAAACGGTTAGAAGGCAAAGAAAAAGACAAATAACCAACAAGTGTTACAGCTCTGTAATGTTTTCCTCACTAACAAACTCACAGATGATTTAGCAAAACTTATTTTTAAAAAAGTGAAAAGCACTGTACTACCATATTCATAGCAGCATTGTTCACAATAATCAAAAGGTGGAAGCGATCCAAATATCCACCAATAGATGAATGAATAAACCATGGTATATACATGCAATGGAGTATTATTCAGTCTTAAAAGGGAAAGAAATTGCCTGGCCAGTGTTACTTAGTGTTTGAGAGTTGACCTATGAACCAAGAGGTCACAGTTCAATAGCTGGTCAGGATACATGCACAGGTTGCAGGATCCCCATTGTGGGATGTGCAAGAGACAGCCGATCAATGATTCTCTTATCAATGATGTTTCTCCATCTTCCTTCCTCTCTGAAATCAATAAAAATCTATAATAATAAAAGCATAATATGCAAATTGACCGAATGTGCCATCTGTATGACCTTCTAGACAAAACTGGGGCTGCAAGGGCAGCTGAGACAGCCGGGGCTTCAAAGTCCTACTCTTGTACGAATTTTGTGCATTGGGCCCTCTCATGTATATATATATTTTTAGGAAACTGACACATGCTACAGCATAAATAAGCTCTGAAGATATTAAGTTAATGAGATATAAAATAAGTTACAAAAAGGAAAAAAACTGTATGATCCCACGTATATGAAATATCTAAAGCATTCAAACTCATAGAAATAGAACGTAGATTGGTGGCTGCCAACGGCTGAGGAGATAGAAAAGTGAGTTGTTTAATAGGATTAGTTCCAACTTTGTAAGATGAAAAAGTTCTGAAGATGTTTCACAACAATTTAAATATATTTAATGCTACTAGACTGGACACTTAATAAAGCTGGTAAACTTATGTTATGGGTACTTTAGCTCAATTTTCTTCTTAAAAAAACAAAATCTGGCCTGACTGGCATGGCTCAGTGGTTGAGCACTGACCTATGAACGAGGAGATCACAGTCGATTTCAGGTCAGGGCACATGTCCAAGTTATGGGCTTGATCCTCTATATGGGTATGCAGGAGGCAGCCAATGATTCTCTCTCATCATTAATGTTTCTCTCTCCCTCTCCTTTCCTCTCTGAAATATATATATATTTATATTTAAATCAAAAATGTTTTGTCAGGCGTTAAGTGAATAATCTAGCATGCTTTTCAAAAAAATGTGTAACTAATGCATCATTAAAAATTCTTCAGACAATCACTTTTGCAACTGAGACTAAAATCTTGTTCTCTAAGTCTCAATTTACTTCTGAAAATAATGGATAACAATAAATTACTCAACACTTAAAATAATTTTAACCCTGTAGTCTTAGACTGAGCAAAAAAATATGTTCTGAACATAGCAATATATTTTATAATGCCCAGAAATTATACACTTCTTTCAGGAAGACAATGTACATGATGAAGAAAGTTATGATCAATCTGATTTTCCTAAGGAATGTTTTTGGATAGTATAGTTAAAACAAGTGGCACTCAATCAAAAAGGTTTTAGATTGGGGAGGGGGGGAATAACTAAAAGGGGTAAAGCTGCATGTACCTTTACCTTCCTGAGCTTTGAAAGATGCCCTATGTAAGAAACAAACCTTATTTTGAAATCTCAGAGTACTTCCTATGGATGACACAGTGTAGAACCAGCCCTATAAAGAATCCAGAGCTCTGGGCTAAAGTCCTAGCTTACCTACTAAACCACTTAAGTTCATTAAACCACCTGAATTTTTTCATCCTTCAGGGCTTGCTTTCTCATTTGTAAAGTGACAGAATTGGACTAGATCTGTGCTTTAGTTTGTTGCTGTTGTGTTGTTAATATTCACCCAAGAGTATTTTTTCCATTGATTTTCAGAGGCAGAAATAGTAATGTGATAGAGACACATCAATTGGTTGCCTCCTGTATATGCCCCAATTAAACTTCAAGCTCACTAAAGAATCAAAGAGTTCTCAAGTGGTAAGAACAGGACCTCTTGGCTTTCCCTATGCCCTTAAATTTCCCCATGTAACATCCAATATCTGATCACTCAGCCAACTTAGGAGTTGCAATCAGTTAAAAACACATTCAGCCCTGACCGATTTGGCTCAGTAGTTAGAATGGAGGCCTGTGAACTGAAGGGATGCTCAGAATCACTAATCATCAGAGAAATACAAATCAAAACCAAAACAAGATGCCTCCTCACACCTGTCAGAACAGCTATTGTCAAAAATATAAGAAATAAGTCCTAACCGGTTTGGCTCAGTGGATAGAACGTCAGCCTGCGGACTCAAGGGTTCCAGGTTCGATTCTGGTCAAGGGCATGTACCTTGGTTGCAGGCACATACCCAGTGGGGAGAATGTAGGATGCAGCTGATAGATGTTTCTAACTCTCCAGTCCTCTCCCTACCTCTCTAAAAAAAATCAATAAAATATATTTTTTAAAAAAATACAAGAAATAAGTGCCAGTGAGGATGTGGAGGAAAGGGAACCCTTGTGTACTACAGGAATGTCAATTAGTGCAGCCACTATGAAAAACAATATGGAGGTGCCTCAAAAAATTAAAAATATAACTACCATAGCAATACCACCCCAGGTTATTTGTCTGAATATAGTAAAAACATGCACTCCAAAATATATGCCCAACCCCCTCCCTGCCACATTCATTGCAGGGTAGCTTACAAATAGCCAAGATACGAAAATCTAAATATACATTTACAGATGAATGGGTAAAGAACTAGAAATCTGTACATTTTTAATCCCCTTAATCCACTTTGCCTGCCCCACAAAGCCACACCTCCACCAATTACCAATCCATTCCAACCTGTTCATTGTATCTATGAGTTTGAGGATTTTGCTTTTTCATTTTTTCTTTTATATTTCACATAGAAATGATTACATGTTACCCAGCATAATGCCCTCATGTTGCAAATGGCAAGATTTTTCTTTTATGGCTACCCATTTTTTTCTTTAGATTGTTTGATGTGTGTGTCTTTGCTATGGAGCTGTATGAGTATTTTGGGTATTAGCTCTTTACAGCAGTGTTTCTCAACCTGTGGGTCGAGACCCCTTTGGGGTGGGGTCGAACAACACTTTCACAGGGGTTGCCTAAGACCATTGGAAAACACAGATACGATTCATAATAGTTGCAAAATTACAGTTATGAAGTAGCAACAAAAATAATTTTATGGTTGGGGGTCACCACAATATGAACTGTATTAAAGGGTCGCGGGGCATTAGAAAGGTTGAGAACCACTGCTTTACAGATACATGATTTGCAAATATTTTCTCCCAATTCGGTATTTTCCCTTTTCATTTGTTGATAATTTCCTTTGCTGTGCAGCAGCTTTTTAGTTTGATGCAATCCCACAGGATATTTTCTTGACATTTTGTGAGAATTTTTTTTGTACTTTCTTTCTTTTTAAAAAATATATTTTATTGATTTTTTACAGAGGAAGGGAGAGAGATAAGAGAGTTAGAAACATCGATGAGAGAGACGTCGATTAGCTGCCTCCTACACTCCCCTACTGGGGATGTGCCCGCAACCAAGGTAGGTACATGCTCTTGACTGGAACCGAACCTGGGACCTTTCAGTCCGCAAGCCAATGCTCTATCCACTGAGCCAAAAACTGGTTTCATCTGTACTTACTTTTTTTTTTTTTTTTGGTTAATTCTCATGAGGGTATTTTTCTCCATTGATTTTTAAAAAAATATATTTTATTGACTTTTTTACAGAGAAGAAAGGAGGGAGATAAAAAGTCAGAAACATCGATGAGAGACATCGATGAGCTGCCTCCTGCACACCCCACAGTGGAGATGTGCCCGCAAGCAAGGCACACGCCCCCAACCGGAATCGAACCTGGGACCTTTTAGTCCGCAAGCCGACGCTCTATCCACTGAGCCAAACAGGTCTCAGTTCTCCATTGATTTTTTTAAAAAATATTTTCATTCATTTCAGAGATAGGGACAACAATGATGAGAGAATCTGCACACCCCACACTGGGGATCAGGCCCACACCCCAGGTACGTGCCCTGACTGGGAATCGAACCCAGATTGCCTGGTTCAGTAGTTGACACTTAATCACTGAACCACACTGGCAAGGCTCCACTGATTTTGAGAGAGAGTGGGAGCAGGGAAGAGAGAGGGAGGGAGGGAGAGAGAGGAAATATCAGTGAGAGAGACACATTTGGTTGTCTGACTGGTTGCCTCCCCACACGCTGACCAGGGCCTGGGATCTAGCCTGCAACCAAGGTTATGTACCCTTGCCTGGATATGATTCTGAGATCCTTCAGTCCTCAGGTCAACCAACTGAACCAAACCAGGTAGGGCATATACTTATTTTATTTGCTTCTCTATTAACAATTGTGCTAAACAGCTTCTGATATGGCTCCCAAAATCCCTGCCTCCCTTTGTCATCACCCTTCCTCAAATGTGGGCTAGACCTAGCGAATTGCATCTAAAAAAAAGAACAGAATATAGCAAAGGAAATAGGATGTCATTTCCGTGATCAGGTTACAGAAGATTGTCACTTCCATCTTGGTAGTACTCTCTCTTCCTTGCTCACTTTAATGGAAGAGACAGTCATGTAGTGAGCTGCCCCATAGAAAGGCTGACATTGAAGAAAACGAGTAACCTGCCACTATCCAGCAAGAACTGAAATCCTATCCCCAAGTGCTCAAGGAACTGAATCTTGCTATCAAACCTGAGTGAACTTGGAAGCAACTGCTGCCTCAGTGAAGCTGAAGCCTTCAAGTGGCACTGTAGCCCCAGCTGACACCTTGATTGCAGCCCTGTGAAAGACCCTGAAATAAAGAACCCAGCTCAGCCATCCCCTTATTCCTCACACACAGAACACTGAGGTAATAAATGTGTTGTTTTAAGCTGCTAAACTTTGGGATAATTTGCTATATAGCAATAGATAATATTAACTCAGACAGTCCTCGGGTTATATCAGACTCGACATACATCGTTTTGTGGTTACGTCACCATCTTCCATTTGTTTATTAAAAAAAAAAAAAAAAGTTCCGTCATTTTGAAGTATGTACATGTGCTTTGTTTTTTATTATTTATTTACCACAAGTAAAGGTCAGGAATTGTTACCTTCCTTCTATATATATATATTTTTTTCTTTACTGTTTCACTTCATTACTGCTGTGTATGTGCTCCATCTGAGTGACATAGGTACTTATGTAGGTGGGTTCTGACTTAATGCGAAAATCACATTAAATTGCGTTATATCGATCTCCGACGTAACCCAAGGACCTACTGTAGTGGCACCTCTTTTATTTTCAACTGCCTCAAATTCTTTTGGGAAATAGATTTGTTTACACAGGGAAAGCAGTGACTGACCAATCCTCATGGAACTGTAACACCCTAATACTTAAATAATGAATATTAGATTCTGTGACACCACAATATCAGATTTAAGTACTTTCTGACACTTAAGAGTTTACAATAATAATCTGATTTAACTTTGTTTTGAAAATCTCTTGGAAATTCAAATTTGTACTTCTGATCCACCTTTGATGGAGCAGGTACACCCTTCAGCTGTAAATATAAAAATAGGAGTTAACAGACACTGAACATAAAAATAACATTACAGCCGAAACCAGTTGGCTCAGCCTGTGGACTGAAGGGTCCCACATTCGATTTCGGTCAAGGGCACATACCTTGATTGTGGGCACATTCCCAGTAGGGGGTGTGCAGGAGGCAGCTGATCGATGTTTCTCTCTCATGGATGTTTCTAACTATCTCTCTCCTTTCCTCTCTGTAAAAAAAAAAAATAAAAATAATATATATATATATATATATATATATATATATCAATAATATATATATATATCAATAAAATATATATTAAATAAAAATAAAAAGTAACATTACATTTACAAGAAAAGGAAAATGCACAAGGTATGAGACCTACATTTATCCTAGCTTTCCTTCCGAGGGCATTTTCCAAAATAGAGTGCAGGAAAATAGAACCCGAGCATTATCTCACTGGGCAGAAGAGATGAAGACTGGAGCCAAAGATTAGAATTTGAAGAGACTCCAGGATTGGATGGAACTGCAGTATAGACACCCTAGAAATATACATTAAAAAGTGTTCCAGGTCTTGGCTGACGTCCTAAGTTGCATGAGAACAGAGCACAATCCAGGAGTCCAAGCAGAAGCTCTAAGTAGAGACTTCAGAAGTCACATAGTGCTGGCAAGACACATTACAGTTTGGACCTAGAGAGATTAACTTTGGTGAAAACCTGGCATTTCACCTGAGACCTCCGGAAGGCCAGCCCTGAGAGGAAGGACCACATTCTAAAGCATTATGGATAAAACTAAAATAGACCCTCCCTAATAAAACCTAAAATTAAACCTAATCTGGATAAAGATGATCTATCAGTATTCTAGCTGCCAGCCAGCACAAAACTTTACACTCTTTAGAGCAACCCTACTAGAGGTTGAGCCTAAGACCATCAGAAAACACAGATATTTTACATTACAATTCATAACAGTAGCAAACTACAGTTATGATGGAGCAACGAAAATAATTTTATGGTTGGGGTCACCACAACATGAGGAACTGTATTAAAGGGTCGCGGCATTAGGAAGGTTGAGAACCACTACTTTAGAGGAAGATGACCAACTGGAGTCTCTACAACATGTGACATACAATAAATTTACTAGGCATTTGAAGCAGGTAAGAGTAACTAATATAGAGAAAAGGATTCAGAGATTATCCATATACTGAAATTAACAAGCAAGAAACTAAAAGTAACTACCCTATTTCCCCGAAAATAAGACAGTGTCTTATATTAATTTTGCTCCCAAAGATGCACTAGGTCTTATTTTCAGGGGATGTCTTATTTTTCCACGAAGAAGAATACAGTACATATTTATTGTTGAATAACAATAAAAGGAAATGTATTACCTGTATATGGTACGGTAGTAGTTGTCATCACAAACCAGCTCACTGATTGGCTGCAGCGCAGCCGGAGCTGTTCAGGCAGTGTGAAGTCTCTTTAAATCAGGAGTCAGACGCCTTACGGTAGCTTTGGGGGCCTTATATTCCGGGGAGGACTTATGTTTGGGGGGGGGGGTGCCTTCTTTTACAGCAAGAGGCAAAACTGGAAGTAGGTCTTATTTTGGGGGGATGTCTTACTTTCGGGGAAACAGAGTATGCTGAAGATGGTAAAGAAAACAGAGAAAGAGGGCACAATAGATGAAAAGAAAACTAAAATAATGGGGTGAAAGATCTGTAAGAATAGGAACTTGAAATTGGTCCTATTCATAGTTGAATCTTGAAGTGTAGAATAATACCTGATAATATAGGAATTACACATAATATTTGTTGGTTAATTAGATGGAAGAATGGAAGAAGTTGTGTTGAAGGTTGGTAATAAAATCAAAGATTGGTAAATGCCAACAGAACATTATTGTATTTCAGAAAAAAAAGTGACACTAAAACTCTGCATCACAATCTAAAATAAATAACTGTATATACACAAACATATATACACACAGTCACGCACAGAGGGAGGGAAGGGAGAGGGGGAGACTTAATCATTGGCGCACTTAACTTCATTCATTTAATCCATTCAATCTCTATGACATTTTAAACAGAATTTTCTTACTCCCTTGAGTAAAAGTGAAGGCACAATACTACAAAATGTTCTAAAACTTTTATAAAACGTAAAACAGCTTCAGATTTAGTAATGTCTTAGTCTGTGTACCCTGTACAAATTTCTCCCTTGGTAAATCCACTTCAAAAACAACTAGTACATTCCACACGCTGCACTCCTCTCTGTGAACTGCTCTTCTTCAAAGATAATAGATTAACATGCCTGTGGAAATTGCCAAATTCTTATATTACCTTGTCCTCTGAACACCTAAAAATTCTGTTCCATCAGATTTTCAAATTTAGGACTGGAGAGTATGTCACAAAAGTTTTAAGTGGTTTTAACTAATGCAACATTTAGGAGTTAGCCAGGTAGAAAATGTTGATCTGTAGAGAGGAAGAATCTGAGTATCTTTGAGTCCCAGGTCCCATATGTTGTTAGACCCACCTACATTGTAGCCCTAGTTTCCTGTAACTTTCTTTTGATTCCAATAAATTATCCCAAATTAATTTAAGCAAATGTGAAGTGAGTTGCTATCCCCTGCGACTGACAAAAATCCTAATTACAACTAAGTGACAGCCCCCACCAATAAGTACATTCTACTTCTATATGCTACCTGCTTTAAAAATATAGGTTCCAAATTGTCTTCTTTCCCAAAGAAAACAGTATTTACCTTATTTTATTTTTCATATATTTGTGTCCCTAGGGGAAAGCTGTATGTGAAATTGAAAAGAAAAAGAACACTTGCCGAAACCGGTTTGGCTCAGTGGACAGAACGTTGGTGTGCAGACTGAAAGGTTCTAGGTTCAATTCCGGTCAAGGGTATGTACCTTGGTTGTAGGCACATCACCAATGGGGGGCATGCAGGAGGCAGCTGATCAATGTCTCTCATCAATGTTTCTAACTCTTTATCCCTTCCCCTTCCACTCTGTAAAAAAATCAATAAAATATATTTAAAAAAGAAAAAGAACACCAAAAAAAGGTGGTAGAGGAAAATCTAATGTACTACTGATCTCTGGAACTCTGGTAGATAGAGTCTTCAGAGAAGGAGAAATCTCATTTACTCCCCTCCTTTCTCAACCAATTCACTGAGTCTCTTACTGGCAAGCAATAGCTCCTAAAAGTTAAGTATTGAATTGGATGCCTACGTATAAAATTATACTTAAGATAAAAGCTCAAGTGTTAGAAAAGTCCAGGAACACCTGTTTTTGATTTCTCCCGAACACAGCTCTGCTGCATCTTTTTTTTCTTAAGTTTCCAGTTTAGCTTGCTTTTTTTCATAACCATCACCATCTGATGTGAAGACAAATTACAGGATACAGCCCACTAGTGAGTTGTGAAATCAATTTAGTGGGTCACAACAGCATTTTCTCAAGTCCAATAGTAAATATTAAAGTATTATCAAATACAGCACCACGTGCACACGTGTATGTGTATATGCACATATATGGCATTATATAGTTTCAATTTTTTTGTTATGTTTTGGGTGACATTTATGAGGATCCCTAAGTTTTACACAATTCTGGGAGATACATTCATAAGGTAGCAACTCTGCAGTAATATGCACATGTGTGTACTAGTAATTATGAAAATTTTCTTTGTGAATCACAGTCAAAACAAATGGACAAACACTGATCTAAGAGAAAGATCAATAGAAACTTGCTTTCAAATCCCACTGTATGTAAAATTGAAAAGAAAAAGAACACTTGCCGAAACCGGTTTGGCTCAGTGGACAGAACGTTGGTGTGCAGACTGAAAGGTTCTCTGTACTTATTTTAAACAGTAGTATGTGGTGGGGTGGGCTAGAAAGGGTCAATAGGGTGGAAAAGGAGAGATATGTAATACTTTTAAGAATAAAGATTTAGCCCAGACTGGTTTGGCTCAGTGGACAGAGCGTCGGCCTGCGGACTGAAAGGTCCCAGGTTCGATTCCAGTTGAGGGTATGTGCCTTGCTTGCGGGCACATCTCCAGTGTGGGGCGTGCAGGAGGTGGCTGATTGATGTCTCTCTCTCTCTCATCGATGTTTCTAACTCTCTCTCCTTTCCTCTCTGTAAAAAATCAATAAAAATATATTAAAAAAAAAAGAAGACGAAGAATAAAGATTTAGCCCTAGCCAGCTTGGCTCAGTGGATATAGTGTCAGCCTGCAGATTGAAGGGTCCCAGGTTTGATTCCAGCCAAGGGAACATGCCTGGGTTATGTGCTCGATCCCCAGTGGAGGGCATGCAGAAGTCAGCCAATCAATGATTCTCATCATTGATGTTTATCTCTCCTCCCTTCTCTGAAATCAATAAATATATTTTTAAAAGAATAAAGATTTAATTAAAAATAAACAGCAGTGTGTATTTTTTTCTTTTAGCAGTGTGTATTTTAAGACTAAAAAGTTTTAAATTTGATTTATTTTTAGAGAGGGAGAAGAGAGGAAGAGAGGAAGTGAGAGAGGAAAAAGGGAGGGAGAGACAGAAACAACCATTTGTTCTATTTATGCATTCTTCAGCTGATTTTTTAAAATACGGTTTTATTGATTTCAGAGAGGAAGGATAGGAAAAGAAACATTGAGAGAGAATCATTGATTGGCTGCCTTCTACACACCCCACACTGGGGATCAAGCCTGCAACTAGACATGTGCCCTGACTGGGAATCAAACCATGACCTTCTGGTTCATAGGTCAACGTTCAACCACTGAGCCATGAAGACTGCGCTGGTTTTTTTTGTTTGTTTGTTTGTTTTTTGGTTGTTTCTTGTATGTGCCCCGACTGAGAATTGAATCCAAAACCTTTGCAGTATTAAAACAATGCTTTACTTAACTACTTGGCCAGGGCACTTATTCCGAATTTCAATGTCTTCATCCATACTAGTAAAATCGGGAATATCTCACATAGTACTAAAAAACTAAATAACATAAAGTTTCTAACTGTAAGGTAAGTCCTAGTTCTCTATCCTCTTTCCCCAGAGTGCTTCCATTAGCCCAACCTAATGTAACACAGGATGAATTTTCCTTGAAATTTCCAGGGCAACAAGGAACTTTTTACTGCCACCCTAATCAGTGTTGCTCAAAAAACACAGATATTTACATTATGATTCATTAACAGTAGCAAAATTACAGTTATGAAGTAGCAACAAAAATAATTTTATGGTTGGGGGTCACATGAGGAATTGTATTAAAGAAAGGATCAGCATTAGAAAGGTTGAAAACCACTGCTCTAGAGGGAAGCTAAGTTACTCAACATTTTCAGCTCTCTTAAGGGCCAAAGGCACAGAATACAATTGTGTCCTTTGAGCATGCAGAGTAGGTAAGCAAAGTATGAGCAACAATCATTATAAATTAAGGAAGGTCTGACATCACTTCCCACATAGGCAGCAAACAAACCAAAGAACTACTATCTCAAAATTTCTGACATTTGCTACTAGCTCTCACACTGCCAAAGTTAAATGTATCAAAGGAAATGCCTAAATATACAAATTTTTGTTATAATTTTTCCATATTAAAAATTGACAGGAAAAAAAAACAGTAAACCAAAACTTAAGAGTGCAAGGACTACCCATTTTTCCCCTTCATGGAAATACGATTTATCTTATTTTTCTCCTGACCAATATAAAAATCAGAGGACTAGAACACAATTATCTGTGCTACATATTAAATTTACTATTTAGCCCTGGTCCAGTAGCTCAGTTGGTTAGACCACCAACTTGATATACCAAGGTTGTGGGTTTGATCCTTAGGCAGGGCACATACAAGAATCAACCAATGAATGCATAAATAAGTTGAATAACAAATTGATGTCTCTGTCTTTCTCCCCTCCTCCCTTATCCTTTCTAAAAATCAATTAAAATTTTACAATATAATATTAACATGACTATTTCAAACTGATCTCTTCCATATCCTAAAAACTCACAGTGATAAAATAAGCCTACTGGCCTTTATTGCAAACCTAACAAAAGAATCAATACTAGAGGCAGAGGCACTAAATAAATGTTGACTGAATATACAGTTCAATATAGATAAGAGCCATAGTGAAATGAAAATGATGAGTACATTAATGTGACATAAAAAAAAAATTGTGATCTATAATGTATTTGTCACTGGTCTAAGTAATTACTTAATTTCTCCCACCCTAGGCTTATTTATCTGTAAAAAATGGGAAGCAGTTCTTTCTAAATTTCAAGGATGCTCTGAGGACAAGATTATAAATCTATGTACTGTAATAGTCTCTATACAGTGAATTTGGACTAAACTATATCATTATAGAAAGCTTGTATATACTACTGAAATTTTCAAAGACACTCATTAATCAAAGCATTGAAAACTATTTTTCATGTTGAATCAACTGCATACAAAGTTGGATATCTACTCCCATAAAAGAATGTGAATCTTCAAAAACAAAACAAAAAAACCCAGCCTTGTAAAACCGAGTAACAACTAATTCAGAGACCTGTCACTAATATTAACATACAGTTTAAACGATTCAAGTAAATGTTAATCTCTTTTCCCTTGTTATCTTCTTTTAAAAAAATATATATTTCATTGATTTTTTAAAATATATATTTTATTGATTTCTTACAGGGAGGAAGGGAGAGAGATAGTCAGAAACATGGATGGGAAAGAGACATCCATCAGCTGCATCCTGCACGCCCTCTACTGGGGATGTGCCCACAACCAAGGTACATGCCCTTGACCAGAATAGAACCCGAGACCTTTCAGTCTGCAGGCCGATGCTCCATCCACTGAGCCAAACCGGTTTCAGCTTATTGATTTTTTTTTTTTTTTACAGAGGTGAAGGGAGAGGGATAGAGTGTTAGAAACATCGATGAGGGAGAAACATCGATCAGCTTCCCCCTACTGGGGATGTGCCCGCAACCAAGATACATGCCCTTGACCGGATTGGAACCTGGGACCTTTCAGTCTGCAGGCCCAGGCTCTATCCACTGAGCCAAACCCGTTTCGGCTCCCTTGTTATCTTCTGATAAACAAGCTAAATGAGAACCCAGATCTTTCATATCTCAAATGGTTTAAAAATTCAAGATGCCAAATTTCTAATAATTGATTACAAGGATTAGAATTGTGCTAGCCTGCTTAACAAGACTGGATTGATTCAAAAATTCTCTATAAAAAGATAATACTATTAGCACCACTGAACTAAATTTTCCTAAACTGGTGATTCTTCTGCTCCATCTCCAACTCTCACCCAACTCCAGTCTTCTGGTAAGCTACTACAGACCAGTGGGAGTTTGGCAAGCGTGATCCTGCAGCCTGCAGCCAAATAAAGTAAAGCTAACTGGAACTGAACCAATGGTCATTTTGCAAGGACACGAACTTTGGAGCACTTTGTCAACTGCTGGTTATTTCTAATAATATTCCTGTTTAAGTTTAAATACTGAACCATCCATTATATTTCGCTGCAAACTATGTCACCTTCAAAACAAGGGCAACACATTTTCCTGTTGTGTTTTTTTTTTTTTTTTAAATCCACAAATCTAGTCAAATTGTTTTTATGTGTAAACAACTCCTACCAATGGGGGGAGGGACGGACTTAATAAAACTGGGAGGCGCTTCTCAGAGCAGCTAACCTGGCACCAGTCATTTGGGAACCACCGCTTCGGCTCCGGCCCTAGAATTTTAAAAACCCTCTCCGAGCGCAAACAAGCCCAAATCTTTTATTTTACCAGGGAGATGTAAATTACGGGTTTATGTTCCGGTGGCTGTAATTGCTAACTCTCTTACACAGTACTCTGCGCCACACACTGCTCTAAAGCCCTTCACACCCAGTTCCTTTAACCCTCAGTGAGGTCAGCTAATCCGCCCCTTTCAGCGCCGATGCCAGAATTCGAACTCGAGCAGAGTGCAGCTCCAGAACACGTCCTCGGACACCGCCAGGTTCTGCCGCTTCTCTAGAGAGAGCGGTTCCGGTCCAGCCCGGGCTCTTCCACCACGCCAGGGAGCACAGTCCCCCGAGAGGAGAGATTAATTCTCGCTCTGTCCACCACTGCAACTGAATTTCCAACTGGTGACTCTTTTAAAAAAGTTCCCTTAGTCTCTCTACACCCTTCAGCATCCAAAACAGGCACCTACCCTCCCTGGGAAACCAGAGGATGCAGTGACCAGCCAGGAAAGAACAGGTTTCTCGCTGTTGCTGACACCTCAGCAACCTGCAAAGCCTAAAAACACACAGGGAAGCACGTACTTTCTCTGAGAAAGGCAAGCGTGTACCGTACTTTCGCGGTGCCTACAGTGATGAACCTGCGCCGGCAAGCACGACCCTGTGTGTGTGTTTTTGTTTTTGTTTCCCTCCAGCTGACTCCAACTTACTGGAGAGGGGAGACTTTCAGTCTGTGCGTCTGACTGTCGATGAGAAATGGAATAGGCGGGGAGGGGGGTAAGAAGAGGGGTTAGTGTTACTCCCTCTCTCCAAAGCGGAGAGGCTCGGACCTCAGACCCCGAGTGGGAGAACTCGGACCCGCCTCACACCCCGCCGCTGCCCCGGCCGGTCTCGGCGCCGCTCCGGCCGCGGGGAGGTGTTTACGTGGCGCCGGAGGCATTTCCTCGGGCCTCCGAGGTGGCAGCCCCGGCGGGCGGGCGCCCCCCGCTCCGGGCCTGCGGCAGGGGGCGCCGGGAGCGGCGGGAAATGGGCTCGGGAGGAGTTTGCCGGGGATCCCCCCCGACGGGGTCCACGTCCGGGACGGCTGGCCCGGAGCCGCCGTGAGCCACGCCCGCTGGCGCCCCCCAAGCCTCCCGTACCACCCCTGCCAACCCCGCGCCAACCCCGTGCACGGAGCGCCGGCGGCAGCCAGGGGCACAGACCGGACCCCTGAGGCAAAGCAGCCGCGGGTAGACGCGACCCTCTGAGAGCCACTCACCAGGTTGAGGGGTCCGTCCATCACTTCCATAGACCCGGAGAAAGAGGCGGCCTGGGAGAGGGGAGCGGCGGCGCCGAAGCACATGGAGGAGCGCAGCGGAGGAGCGTGAGGCGGCGACGGGGAGCGCGGCTCCTCTCCGCGACCCGGGAGCCAGCCGAGAGAGCAGAGGGAGCAACCACCGCGCCACTTCCTCCTCCGCCGCCGCGGGCCCGCCCCCTGCGCCGCAGCCACGCACGCGTCGTGACGTCACACGCGGTGGTTCAAGGTGGGAGTGAGGACGGGTTGTGGGCGGGGCCGAGGGAAGGCGGGCCACGGGCCGACGCGCGCTTTCTCGCGGTCTGTCTTTCCTCTCGCGAGATGCTTATCTGCAGCTCTTGCTGTCTCTTCTGCGTGACGTGAGGTTGCTGGGAGTTGAGTGGCTGTTGGCTTCTCCCGGTTTCCTTGCAGCCTGACTTCTCCCAAGTTCACTCTAATTGGACTTATTTTTACTTTGGGTTTGTTTTTATTTTTTTCTATCTTACTTGGGCTTGTTTTGAACTCAGATTTGAGCAATGCTAAACCGTGTGCTGGACTAGATCACCCCCTTTCCCAGAGACAAACATGAATATGAATCAGTGCGCTGCCCTCAAGTTGCTGACAAACTAATAAAAGAAAATAATATGGGTCACAAATAGCCAAATATAATACTTGACTCACTTTAACAATTATGTGCCAAACCACTGTGCTGAGTTCTTTCTGTCAAGGAATTCACTGACAATCCTATATAATAATATGCTAAGAGTCCAGTCATCCATTCAACCAATCAAAGCATAATATGCTAATGATATGCTAAGACTGCTCAACTGCTAGCTATGATGTGCACTGACTACCAAAGGGCAGACAGTCAACCAATCAACCAGTCGCTATGGTGTGCACTAACCACCGGGGGCAGAAGCTCAATGGAGGAGTTGCCCCCTGCTGGTCAGTGTGCTCCCACAGGGGGAGCTCAGCCAGAAGCTGGGCTCATGACTGATGAGTGCAGTGGTGGTGGCAGAAGCCTTTCCCACCTCCACAGCAGTAGGACATCCCACGAGGGTTCAAATAAACTCACAAAAATTGAACCATCCATTATATTTCACTGCAAACTATATGTCACCTTCAAAACAAGAAAAGGGCAAGACATTTGTGCATTCAAGGGAGCCACCCCTCCCCCTTGAATGCACAAATTTCATGCACCAGACCTTTAGTAAAAAAATAATTGTGATTTATACTGTGAAGGGAACCAGGTGATGTTACATAGCTTCAAGGAAGTGAATTTTTTTTTTCAAAAGCTGTGTGAGCTTGGAATAGAACCACTTGCTTTAAGTGAGTCCTAACCTTCACTTATTCTCTGATTGCATCCTTTTGAGAGCCTGAGCAGAAGATCCATCAAAAGCCAGACTCTTGCCAAAACCAGTTTGGCTCAGTGGATAGAGTGTTGGTTTGTGGACTGAAGGGTCCCAAGTTTGATTCCAGTGAAGGGCACCACCTTGGTTGTGGGAGGCAGCTGATCAATGTTTCTATCTCTTTCCCTTCCTCTCTGTAAAAAATCCAAAAAAAAAAGAAAAAGAAAAGCCAGACTCTTGACCCATGTAACTTGTGAGATAATAAATATGTGTTGTTTTAAGTCACTACATTTGTGATTCTCTGGTATGTGGCAAAGAAAACTATTGCAAACCCTTTCGGGGGTAAAATCCAGAGGCAGAATTTTCTTGATAAATTGTAACTAGGAGAATTCATGTCACCTCCCTAATCAACCCACAGTAGCTGTGTTTAATACCTCTAGGGGGAACTTCAGTGACAACTAGACAAAAAGGAGAATATGGTATATTTGTTAACATAAAAACCTGTGAAGAATTTTTGTTAGTTTATCTGAATCAAACTGTCAACAATTGCCAGGAAGCAGAATCTCAACAGATTGAGATAATGCTTCAGAGAATGGCAATTTTTCATCTATTTTTGTACGTTGCAATCAAAGGAAGAGAGGTAGGTGGGCTACACGAAATACATTGGTGATACATTAGAGAAGCAGGAGAAAGCAAAGGGAGGAGTGAACCTCTGGGATAGGATAAAGAATAAAATGATAGACACATACTTCTTTTACTGATATGTGTATAGAATAGCTAACAGTTAACAATTAACATGATAACAAAACAATGAAGGAATTTGTGTTATCTATCCTGACACCCAGCACATTTGTTTGTGCCCTGAGGGGTCCAAAAAAAGGGAAGTTGCAAGTTACCCTGACATTTCAATGATATGCTATCTTAGATGCAAAAAGACAATAAACTCAGTTAAAGTAAAGGTTGACCTTGTCAGGGAAGATACAGACTATAACTGCTTTTAGTTAAAGTCTAATTTCAAACCATTCTTTGTGGTTATTGTAGGTCTCTGAGCTTGCAAGCCTGCCATGCAGGCCTTCCCTGAGCTTGTCAGGATAGCATGTGGCCCCTTTGGTCCACATATTCAAGCACACACCAATATTTGAGATCAATTTCATCCAGATCAGCAAGAGAAGGCATGATGGATGTACACAACCATGTCCAATGTACACAAACATTACATCTACCAAACCTCTTCTCTGCCACTTGCTGTCATTCTGTTGGTCTGACCAGCTCCTGGCTATGAAGACCATGCATGCTGTACATAGCTAGGTCATCAAAGGAAGAGGTTAAAAGCATATAAAATTTTTAGGCCCATTCTTGGGGAAACCAAGATGGTTGCATAGGTGAACACCTAAACTGCTGCCTCTCACAACAGGTTCAAAACTACAACTAAAGACAGAATGCACATTTTCCAGAACCACAGGAAAGCTGGCTGAGTGGAAATTCTACAACTAGAAGGAAAGAGAGGGGCTCATGGAGACTCAGGGGAGCTGCAAAAGCTGAGGTATGGAGACACGCGTGTGGAGAGAACGGGCGGCTGAGTGCCTACCTGACTTCCTCTAGCAAGAGAGAGATGGAAACTCCCGACTGCACTGAACCCCAGTTTAGAATGCACTATGCCACAGTTCCAGGCGAGACTCACATGGATGGAGTCTGGACTGTTGGGAAAAGGGAGAGGTGCATGGAAACTCAGGGGAGCTGCTAAAGGCAGAGGTCTGGAGGCGTGTGCATGAGTGCTCGAGAGAGGACTGCAGCAATTACCAAGGGACACCGACACCCAGGGGCCTGATAGGGTAGGGCTGAGACTCCACCCCATCCAAGTAGAGCACAGCCACTAAGACTCCACCCCATCCAAGTGGAGCACAGAGGCTTTTGCAATTTTGCAAGTCTTGTCTCATAAGGCTGACTCCAGCACAGAAGTTCTCCTGGTGTAGACACAGCTGATCCTCACAGCCAGTTGGCCTGGAGGTCAATTCCCCCAGTGATGCCAACAACAATCAAGACTTAACTACAACAACACTGTACACACAGTCCACAAAGGGGTGCCAAGAGAGTCCACTTCAGGTAACTGGGAAGGTGGAGCTATGGGGCTACATATGACAACTAACATACAAAGCTACTTTACAAACTCAGGGAAGCAGCAAAAATGCGGAGACAAACAGATCACAGATATAAGAAATGAAGGAAAACTAACGACTGGATATAGAGTTCAAAACCATGGTTATAAAGTTTTTCAAGAATTTCCTAGAAAAGGTTGATAAATTTAGTGAGACCCTCAAGGAAATGTAAAAGGACCAACTAGAAATTAAACATACACTGACTGAAATAAAAAATATAGTACAGAGACCTAACAGCAGGCTAGAGGAATGGAAGAATCAAGTCAAAGATTTGAAATACAAAAAAGTAAAAAACACCCCACTGGAAAAGCAAAAAGAAAAAAGAATCCAAAAACTTGAAGATAGTGTAAGGGGCCTCTGGGACAACTTTAAGCTTACCAACATCAGAATTATGGGGGTGCCAAAAGAGAAAGAGCAAGTTACTGAAAACCTATTTGAAGAAATAATGACTGAAAACTTCCCACATCTGGTGAAAGAAATAGACTTACAAGTCCAGGAAGTGCACAGAACCCCAAACAACAGGAATCCAAAGAGGACCACACCAAGACACATAATTAAAATACCAAAAGCAAAAGACAAAGAGAGAATATTAAAAGCAGCAAGAGAAAAACAATTACCTACAAGGGAGAACCCATAGGATTGTCAGCTGATTTCTCAAAAGAATCTATGCAGGCCAGATGGGAGTGGCAAGAAATATTCCAAGTGATGAATAGCAAGAACCTACAACCAAGATTACTTTACTCAGCAAAGCTATCATTCAGAATTGAAGGTCAGATAAAGAACTTCACAGATAAGAAAAAACTAAAGGAGTTCATCACCACCAAACCAGGTAAATGAAATGCTGAAAGGTATTCTTTAAAAAGAAGAAGAAGAAGAAAAAGGTAAAGATAAAAATTATGAACAACAAATACATGTCTATCAGCAAGTGAATCTTAAAACAAAGTGAATAAAAAATCTGATGAACAGAAAAAACTGGTGAATATAATAGAATCAGGGGCATGAAAAGGGAGTGGACTGACAATTCTCAGGGGGAATAGGGTGTGGGGGGTGCAGGAAGGGACTGAAAAAAAATCGTACACCTATGGATGAAGACAGTGGAGGGGAGGTAAGGGCAGAGGGAGGCGTGGGAACCAGGTGGAGGGGAGCTATGGGCTGAAAAAAGAGGAACAATTATTATAATAATAAATTTAAAAAAATTAGGCCTATTCTGGATGAAATAGCAGAAGAACCCAAAGCTTGCTGCTGGCTATTTTTCTAATTTCAGGTGTGTATCTTTTCAGACACATGGAAGACTTCTTTACCTATTGAATAAAACCATTTATTTCCTGAGACCATCAGTGAAGGGTTACAGAAATCACCAGGCCATCCCAGCTGGGGACACAGTGGACATTCCTATTACTGAATCAGAGATGAAAAAAGTCCAGTTAAAGATAAATCTCCACTGTGACTCAGCAATATAGAACCAGAGAGCTCTAAGAGAACATCTAAAAACTGGTCCTGGTGTTCTCTGAGGCTCACCTGGAAAATTCGTTCCATGTGAAAGAATCCAAACCCAAATGAGCCCCCACTGAGAGACTTGCCACATTGGAGAAGTTCCTGGTGTGCTATGAAGTTCAATTCATACATCCCATAGATAATATTTACCTATCGTATCATGATAGTTCAATCTCTTCTTGAACACATACTATTCCAATCAAGTTAGAGTGAACTGTTACGATCTATTTGTAATGGTTAGGAAGTTCTTGCATTGTTTAAACTGGAATCTGTCTTCCCACGACTGCCATGCCCTCAGTTTGTATAAATTACTATCACATGAGTGGGTGAACATATGTACAATGTTTCCTACTATGAAAATGTAAAATGTGGCCCTAGCTAGTTTAGCTCAGTGTATAGAGCATTGGCCCATGATCCCAGGTTCGATTCTGGTCAAGGCACATACCTCCATTGCAGGCTCAATCCCCAACCCTGGTCAGGGCACATGCTGAGACAACCAAATGATGTGTCTCTCTCACCTCTCTCTCTCTCTCTCTCTCTCTCTCTCTCTCTCTCTCTCTCTCTCTCTCTCTCCTTTTCCCCTCCACTCAATCTAAAAATAAAAAATAAAAAAATCCTCAGGTGAGGATTAACAACAACAACAAAAATGTTGTATCCTTGACTTTGCAGCCCCTACAGAAATATTGGCACAAGTATAGAAAATAAAGGTACATGAGTATGTTCACTGGGGACATTTTAACAATGATCCCCTTACTCCTGGAACTAGAGAGATCATTTGACAGAAATTCTGTACAGGGAATTCCTGCATCAAGTGGAAGCTTGGATTGATGACCTCAAAAGTTTGTCTAGTTATGAGTCCTTGGTGTTCTCAGTCCTTTCTGTCCTCTCTATCTTTATTGTTTCTCTTGCCTTCAGCTCAGGAGCTCCAGGGAGAAAGGACTCAGGAGCAAGTCAGCATCAGAAATCTTCCCAGGGTCTCTGAAGTATCTGGGACCACTTCCTCTGATTATGCTGGGGGAGGGGGAGTCCAATCTGCCTCCCACATCTGCCCTGTTTATAGACTTCCCAGTGAATCCATCCTAAGCACATTTTCACTTAGAGTCAGGAAACATACAGGACTGGTCACAGTTGAAGTAAGGAAAGGCAGCAGGGTTGGTAGCAGCAAGGGCAGCAACAGCAATATTAGGGCAACAACCAAGTCTGCAGGCCAGAGACAGATCAACACAGCAATATCAGGAGCAGCCAGCAAGGGCCCAAGAGGGAGAGGAGCCAGCATGATCTTGGCAGAAACACCAACATGTCCTCAATGGGTGTTAAAGTGGCTGTGGCTGGTGCTTCAAGCACATTCTTGGAGGGTACTTCCAGATGTGATGGGAGGTATGCATGAAGAATCACAGCAGTGTGGGGCATTGTTCTGTATCTACTAGTAAGTAGGGTGTGGGTTAAGTGCTGACTGTTGTAATTTTCCCTTCTCTGAGATCAGATGATCTTACAATTGCTGTCGGCCAGGTGGAAATTAGAGCAGTGGTCAGCAAACTGCGACTCGTGAGCCACATGACGCTCTCAAGCTGCAGTTTGCTGCTCTGTTGACTAATGAGTTTGCCGACCACTGGTCTAGAGGAAACCTTTTTCATTTATTTATTTTAGGGAGAGAGAGAGAGAGAGAAAGAGAGAGAGATGTAGGCAAAAAGGAGCTACATGCTAATCTGACTAGCTCAGGGAAGGCCTGCATAGTGGCCTTGCAAACTCAGAAATCTAAAGTAACCACAAAGGTGGTCTGAAATGAAAACTTTTTTTAAGGCCACCAAAAATTTTGGTGGCCTCAAAAGAAAAAAGAAATTGGGAGATAGATAAAATTAAAAATTATATTTTTAATTTTTAAATTAAATAGCAGTTTATGGTGGGTAGTCATGTCCAAGCCCAGTATCTTCCCTGACAAAAGTCAATCTTTATTTATCTTAACTGAGCCTATTGTCTTTTTGCATCTACAATAATTTCCGTTGGAATGTGAAAGCAATTTTCCTTTTTTTCGGACCCCTCAAAGCACAGACATAGCTCTGCAGAGACCAAAAATCCCCTCATTGTTATTGAGTTAATGGATGACTGTTAACTAGCCTGTACCCACCTAAGTAAAATAAGTATGTGTCTATCATTTTACTTTTTATCTAATCCCAGAGGTTTCCCCTGCTTTGCTTTCTCCCGCCTCCCTAATCTATCGCCAATAGATTTCATGTAACTCACTTAGTCTCCTCTTCTTTTTTCTTTATGTTTGTATTGATTTCAGAGAGGAGGGAGAAGGAGAGGGAGAGAGATAGAAACATCAATGATGAGAGAGAATCATTAATTGGCTACCTCTGTATGTCTCGTACTGGGGATGGAGCCTGCAACCCAAGCATGTGCCCTGACTGGAAATTGAATGGTGACCTCTTCGTTCATAGCTAGAAGCTCAACCATTGAGCCACACCATTAGGGCCGAGGATATTTGTCCAAGGATATTTTCCCATTGATTTTTAGATAGGGTGGAAGAGAGGGAGGGAAGGAGAGAGGGAGAGAGAGAGAGAGAGAGAGAGAGAGAGAGAGAGAGAGAGAGAAACATTGATGTGAGAGAAACACATCGATTGACTGGTTGTCTATCTCCTGCACATGCCCCAACCAGGTTGGGGGATCAAGCTTGAAACTGAGGTATGTACCCTTGACTGGAATCCAACGTGGGGCCCTTCAATCCTCTGGCCAATGCTCTATCCACTGAATTAAACCAGCTAGGACAGGTCTCCTCTTGATTATAAGGTATAAAACAACATACAAAACTGCCATTCTCTGGAACATTATCTCAGTCTGTTGAAATTCTGCCCCCTGGCAATTGTCAACACTTTGGCTCAAATAAACTCACAAAAATTGTTTACAGGTTTGAATGTTTCTTATGATAACAGAAAAATTGTTCACTTATTTATGTATTCATTGGTTAATTCTTATATGTGCCTGTCCCAGGATTGAACCCTTAACCTTGGCGTGTCAGGACAGTGCTCTAACTGAACTACCCAGCCAGGATTCCTTAGGAAACCTTTAACCAATGTCTTTTACTATGATTCCCATTTCATGTATGCACAAGAGTGATATAGGACAAAAATGTGACTAAGTCTGAATAGCCAACCTCTTTCACTATATGTAAAACAAAAATGGAAGGGACAGCCCTACTGGGTTTCGCTCTGTGGACTGAAGGGTCCCAAGTTCAATTCTAGCCAAGGGCACATGCCCAGGTTGCAGGCTCAATCTCCAGTAGGGGACATGCAGGAAGCATCCAATCAATGATTCTCTGTCATCATTGGTGTTTCTCTCTCTCTACCCCTTTCCCTTCCTCTCTGATATCAATAAAAAAATATTTAAAAAATCTTAAGGGATAAAAACAATGGCTTAACTGCAGGGAAAACCACCAATTAGCATGTAAGCAGATGACCCTCTTTCCTGTACTTACTAATATGAGGATTTACCTCTGGTGATAGCATTTTTTGATGTTGTTGAAAAACAAAATTTAGCCAAGTAAATTTGGCCTTATTAAGTGATTCATGAATCAGGCAGCATCTCATATAGCAAATAGAAGGGTACTCTTAGGGATTGTACAAAATGGAAGGAAGATCTTTATGGTAGAAAGAAGATGGAGCTAAGAAATTAAGAGTGGAGCCCTGACCAATTTGGCTCAGCGGATAGAGTGGTGGCCTGCGGATTGAAAGATCCCAGGTTTGATTCCAGTCAAGGGCATGTACCTTGGTTGCATGCACATCCCCAGTAAAGGTTGTACAGGAGGCAGCTGATCCGTTTTTCTCTCTCATTGATGTTTTAACTCTCTATCCCTCTCCCTTCCTCTCTGTAAAAAGTCAATAAAATATATCTTTTAAAAAAAAGAAAGGAAGAAAGAAAGAAATTAAAAGTGGAGCCCTGGCCGGTGGCTTAGAGTTTTGGCCAAAGCATCAAAAGTCTGGGGCTTAATTTCTGGTCAAGGTCACATTCCTGGGTTACAGATTCAATCTCCCCCCAGGTTGGGGAGTTTACAGGAGGCAACCAATTTCTCTTTCTCTCTTCCTCTCCCTTTGCCTGTTCCACTCTTTAAAATTCAATGGGAAAAAAAATATCCTCAGGTGAGGATTAACAAAAAAAATTGAGAATGGATATGTAAGGCAGGACAAGTTCCCTAGAGAGAGGCAGGGGTGGGGGTGAGGTGGGTTTTTATATGCAGATTACCTCAATAGTAAGGATCAGGAAATTCCAGACTGACTGGTGCAAAATTCTACTCCTAGAAGAGTTTGAAACTCCAATTAGATTAAGTATTACATCTAAATTTGGTATCAAGGGGCTTTTAGCACAAGTGACTCCATTTTGGCCTGTGGCTTTTCTTTTTCATATGAAAAGAACCACTCAATCCTTCTCCATTTCAATTTCATCATAAACAAAAGGCAAGACAGCTGCAACTTGAAATGAAAACTAGTTTTAAATCATTTTGTTTTAAGATCGGGCATGGTGTTCAACATCTTGCTCCAGGTTGATTCAAGTGTTCTTTGAAGACTTAATTTTTTTCTTTTTATATATTTTTATTGATTTCAGGGAGGGAGAGGGAGAGAGATAGAAACATCAATGATGAGAGAGAATCATTGATCGGCTGCCTCTTGCACACCCCCTACTGGGGATCGAGCCTGCAACCCAGGCATGTGCCCTTGACTGGAATTGAACCCTAGACCCTTCAGTCCGAGAGTCAACACTCTCTGTACTGAGCCAAACCAGCTAGGGCAGAACACTTAAATTTCTCCTTTTTCTGAAACTTTGGAGTTATCCTCATCTCTCAATAGCAATATTTCAATTTTGTATAATACTTTGCAGATTTCCAAGCACTTACGTGTACATTTGCCCATTCTATTTCAACGGGCTCAAATTAGTGACTTTTCCAGTGTCATACAATTGGTAAATAGTCAAGCTAGGTCTTGAATCTAGATCTGACTGGCTATAAGCCCAGTACTCTTTCCACTACAGGCAGCTAAATATCTACTGGAGTGACTCTAATGTTGGTAATAGCAGAAATAGACTGTCAGGGTAACCCACTATAATTACATAGGTTATTTTGGGTTTTCCTAAATTCACAGTCCTGAGTATCAAGAGCTTCATGCTAAAAAGGGAATTGCTATTGTTAGTGGCTCTATTCTCCTCTGGGGGTTTTGCCAAGAACTATTCAAAAACCAGACTGGGCAGGCACAGAGGAGGGGCAGGGGTTGGCGTAAGGTCGCAGGCTCTAACTCCTTGGACTCTGAGCCAAGCTGTCCAGTTGCTTCAGCGTGAGCCAGGATGAAGAGAGCCAGTTAGGCAGGAATCAGGCATTCTATTCAACAAAGCTCAGCAGAGGGGAGGCCAAGGAAAGTAGAAATTCAGGGCAAGTTTCTTATCCAGTAAGCTGACACCTGGGGAAAGTTAGTCAAATAAAGGCAGGAAAGCAATGATGGAATCAATTTTGTATTAGGTCAGTGTTTCATAAGTAAGGGAGCTGAAGGGAGTTCTTCAGAATCCCAAATGTCCTTGAACTGTTGTAGGCGGCGGGAATGGCATCAGGTGTCTGACTGGTGGGGTCAAACCAACCCTTGGTTCAACACCTCAGCACTTGGGCTCTGGCTAGGAAAGAATTCCCAGCAAAACCCAAACAATAAGAGATTATTTATTTGGTGAATTACAGAGGTAGAAGAAGTAATTCCTAGAAGCAATGGGCTTAGGAAACAAGTTATTGAAGGTTAAAGAAGAGCCCTTGGAGCTTGGGAGTGGGGAAGCTGATGGTAAGGTGCCTGGGGCAGAGAGGGGGAAAGGAAAGGGGAAGGCAGGGGCATGCTCTGGAGGGAGACACACTAAGTCCTCAGTCCTAAGGGTTCTAAGGGCAGGGATTTTAGGGGAGGGCATCTGAAATTTTATTTGTACATGTATCAATCGTTTATAAAGCTGTTGTGATCTGTAATTCAAGAAATTCATTATCTTGACCATTTTTAATAGTAAAAAAATGAAGAAATCCTTAGTAAATTTTCAAAGTCAGACATTAAAATGTATGTGAAAGTATAAAGAAAACTATTTCTAATACCTTCATATCCTAGAGAAATTTTGTTTTACCTTTAACTTTGCAGGGAAAAGACTGGTGGAACTTCATCATGGGAGAACTGTTAAGTGAAAATTGTCAAGTAAAAGAAAGGCCCTTAAAAAAAGACTTTATGGACAGTTATGCCATCAACCTTTAAAGGTTTCAAACCTATCCAGAAATTTCTGAAGTTTTCCCTCTGTCTCCTCCTCTAATTAAGCTTGTTAATGGTTATGCACCAGCATTTGAGATAATAAAATTTCTTGTTCTGTGTAAAAAAAAAAAAATAAATAATAATAAAAAAAAATAAATAAAAAATATTTTATTGGGTGTTTTGTTTTTTTTTGTTGTTTTTTTTTTACAGAGAGGAAGGGAGAAGAATAGAGAGTCAGAAACATGGATGAGAGAGACATCGATCCGCTGCACACCCTCCACTGGAGATGTGCCCACAACCAAGATACATGCCCCCAACCGGAATCGATCCTGGGACCATTCAGTCCACAGGCTGATGCTCTATCCACTGAGCCAAACCCATTTCGGCAGCAAAAGATCTTAATAGAATATTCAGCAATCTTCCAGGTGTCCTTTCAGGGTTGTGGTCTTCACTGATTGATTGGTCACCAGGGCAGAAGATCATTCATTATTCAGTGAAGTTGGTCCTGAGGTCAGCCAAGGCTGGTTTTATTACTTATCTGGGCCTGGAGCAGAACTATAACCGAGGCCTAAATATGATCTCTATGGAGGAAAGGTCAGGGGGGGGAGGGGGGTCCAAATCACAGGACCAACTTGATATGCTGGAGGAGGAAAAGTCACCCTAGGGGCAAGGTCCCACCCTACAATGATTGTCCATTGTTAGGCGCCTGAGGCTTTCTATGCTGGTGACCTTCTGTACCTGGCCCATTGTCCTTGCTCTGTTCATGTCTATCTAACTACCTGCAACAGAACCTCCTACCTGTTAGTGCATCAGCCAGGCTGCCTGTTTCTGTTTATTAAAAAAAAGAACTTACCTGTTGATCTGCACTGGGTCAGGCATGAAGGAAGCCCTTTTCATCTATATTTCCTTTCTGGGTATTTCAGAACATAAGACAGCCCTAATCAAATCCTCTTTAGCTATTTCATTCACCCTCCCCAATTACACAGGACCCCATACTTTCAGTCCTACCTCTTGCTCTGACCCTTAGAGGCAAAATGCTAATCCATCTAGACTTTATTTCCAACAGGGTGGTTATATATTGTGAAGGGATCAGGGGAATCCTGAAATATTGGAAGCTGAAAGGGTTTGATTACCCTTAAATAAAAATAGACTCTTCTTAGAAACTGAATAGTAGGGAAAAAATGATTGCAGTTATAAGGCAGAAAAGTGCAGACACTGTTCTTCCTTAAATTTTCTAGGAGAGATTTGCCTCCAGCCTCCTTTTAAGAAATGTTTCCCACATGTGGCAGGCAGCTAGACAGATCTTAGCAGAGCAAGGACAGAAGATCCTGAGGGCAGAAAGCCCCAGTTTTCTAGCAAAGGACAACTGTAGGGTGGGACCTTGCCCCAGGGTGACCTTTCCTCCCCTAGCATATCAAGAGCCAACAGTTTGGACCCCCTGACCTCTCCTCCCTAGAGATAACATCTAGGCCTCACTTGTATTTCTTTGTTTGTTTGTTTTTGTTTTGTTTTTTAAATTGATTACATATGTGTCCTTATCCACCTAGTCTGTCTCTTCCCCCCCTCTACTCCCCTAATCAGTTGTATTTCAACTCCAGATCCAGAAAAGCAACAAAACCAGACCAGAGACCCCAAGACTGACCTAAGGATCAGCCACATTGGATAATGACCCTGGCCCTAGCACTGACCAATCAACCACTGGAGACCACAATCCCGAAAGGTCACACCAGGAAAGCTGCTGAATATTCTGTTGAGATCTTCCCTTGGGACCTCCCCTAAAATCTCCATCCTTTCCCCTCCCTACCCCATATAATAAAAGCCCAGCGACCAAACGACAGAATGACCAGAACAACCGGTTGACCTGGTGTTATGATGTGCACTGACCGCCAGGGGGCATATGCTCAACACAGGAGCTGAAGTACTGCTCATTTGGCTGACGGTGATGAGTGGATGCTCCCGCTGTGGATTCCAGGCTGATGGGCAGGAACCTGGGCTGTGATCATTGCCTCCTCGCCCCAGGCTTTTCCTCCCTGCCGCCTCCTTCAGACTCCCACAAGCCGTGCAGCGCTGCCACGGGGCTCACAGAGCTGACCCTGGAGACTGGGATGTGGGTTCATGGCTGCTGTGGGACTGAGGCCTCAGTGCTATTGTCCCTGGTCCTGGTCCTGACCATATCTCCTGGTGAGGGGACTGCTTTGGCTCCACGGAAGATGCCAGACCAGGGAGCAGCTGTTCAGAGGGCAGGTCCACAGCTGCTCAGCCAGTGTGAGCAGCCCTCCCACAGCAGGCCTATCCCCAGAAGCCATGTCCCCCTCTCTCCCCCCCCAGTGCATGAATCTCATGCAGCAAGCCTCTAGTGTTACCAAAGGCTTCTTCACTCCCAAGCTCCAAGGTCCCTTCCTTATTTCCTAAACCCATTTCTTCTGGGAATTACTTATATCTCCGTGAGTTTATAACTAAATGTTCTCTTATTGTTTGGGTCTTGGTTCTGAATTCTTGCTTAGCCAGAACTCAAGTATTAACGATGCTGAACCCAGGTCCCATCCTACCCCACTGATCGAACACCTAATACCATTCCCGCTGCCTACAGCACACAGTTGCCAAGATTCTTACGTCTATTGCTAATCTAGTCAGTCCCCCAGAGTTCCACGCCCCTCGCTGCCATTCCACCAGAAGCACCGGAGACTCCTGACTGAGTCCTGTGAAGCCAAGTGAAGGCTTCAGGAAAGGGAGGAGCAGCAAAGCAGCCCAGAGGGAAAACATGGAAATTTACCACTAATGGAATCTTCTGCCTACTTCTCATTTTCACTATACTCTTTACTTCTAAGATGCTCTTTTCACAAGGTCTTCTCTACCTTTTAGGGAGCTGAAGAACCCTTGGGTTATGGGTGAAGAGGAAGGAATGAAGAAAAGGAGGTAGGAAAAAGAGAGAGAGAGAAAAGAAAGGAAGGAAGAAAGAATATGACAGAAACCTTATACTCTCTACCCTGACTTGTTTACATCACATGCTGTTGACATTTGGTCCAGAAGCAACTGTGGGAAGTATGATGCAACCTCAGATGTTAGGACATCAGGACGGTGGCCAAAGAATTTTCACAGAGTACGTGGAGGCTGGCCAGACTTCAGCTTTGGCCAGACACTTAGGTTATTTCACGCTGAATTCTCCCTTTCCAGTTCTGAAGTCCTTAGGACTCTATTTTACAGCTTGACTGCCATGTGTGACCCATGTGAATATATCATTAGGTGGAATAATGAATAGTCTCGTGACCATAAGGTTAGATTTTGCCACCAAATTAGTAATATAAAAACTCAGTTTATAGTGATATATTTACATGGATCACTGGAGATTTATTAATGTGTATATTTATTATGAGAGACTGTCCAGCCCCTGTTCTGTAATATAGAGTATAAGTACCATATTAGCTTCCTAAAGTCTCTCTTCCTTCCTCTCTGAAATCAATAAGAATATATTAAAAAAAAAAAAAAAAAGACACAGGGAGAGAAGTCAGCAACATCCCCCTATGTCAATGTTGCAGTTCAATCCCCAGTCAGGGCACATATAAGAATCAACTAGCCGCAGCCAGTTTGGCTCAGTGGATAGAGCATTGGCCTGCGGACTGAAGGGTCCTGGGTTTGATTCCAGTCAAGGGCACAAGCCTGGGTTGTGGGCTCGATCCCCAATGCGGGGAGTGTAAGAGGCAGCTGATCAATGACTCTCATCATGGGTGTTTCTAACTCCCTCTCCCTTTCCCTTCCTCTCTGAAATCAATAAAGATACATTAAAAAAAAAAAATCAACCAATGTCCTAGCCGGGTGACTAAGTGGTTAGAGTGCTGGCCCCCAAACCGAAGGGTTCCAGGTTCAATTCTGGTCAAGAGCTCAAACCTCAGTTGTACGTCCCCAACCCTGGTTAGAGTGCCTGTGAGAAGCAACCAATTGATGTGGCTCTCTCAGATGAATATTTCTTTCTTTCTTCTCTTCCCCTCCCTCCTCCTCTCCACTCTCTAAAATCAGTGGAAGAAATATCCTCCACTGAGGATTTAAAAAAAAAGAATCAACTAGTGAATGCATAAATTGGTAGAACAACAAATCCATATTTTTTTCTCTCTCTAAAATCAATTAAACAAAAATAAAATAAAATGAAAAGAAGGGATTATTTGGGGGCCTGGATATATTTTTCTTTGAAGGGGAAGGGTTTTTATCATGCAGATTGCCTCTGTCTTTGGGAGAGGGAGGATGGAAAGGGCTCATGTGGCAGATTACCATACTGGTGCTTGACCAGAAAATTCCAGACTGGTTAACTAAGATTATATTTCTGGGAAAGGATGAAATTGCAAGTATTAGATCAGGTATTAAGTCTAGGTTTGGTATCTTCGACTAAAAGCATGAGTAACACTGTTTTGGGCCTGTGGTTTTCTCATAACAAGACTGTAATGAAAGAGCAATAGCATGCTGTGAGGAAACAGAGGGAAGATCATGCATTAACCCACCAGGCCTGCAGTCACCAACTGAGCGACCAGGCTAGTTTTATTTTCATTTTTTCATAGATCTCTTGCCCTATTCTTTTTTTTTAAATATATTTTATTGATTTTTTACAGAGCGGAAGGGAGAGGGATAGAAAGTTAGAAACATCGACGAGAGAGAGACATCGATCAGCTGCTTCCAGCACACACTGGAGATGTGCCTGCAACCAAGGTACATGCCTCTGATCGGAATCGAACCTAGAACCTTTCAGTCCACAGGCCAACATTCTATCCACTGACCCAAAGCGGTTTTCAGCTCTTGCCCTATTCTTTTTCCTATAAAAACCCTCTATTTTGTACAACACCTGGGAGCTCTCTTTTAGTTACTAGATGGGATGCAGTCTGATCATGAGTTGATTTATAAAGCCAATTAGCTCTTCAGATTATCTCATTTGTATTTTGTTTTTTAACAGTCTTCATCACCTGATACTGTAATCATCTGTTTTGTTCTCTGCCTCCTTTTCTGACTAGAAGCATTCAAGAGCAGAAATTGTCTTCCTTGTTGCCCAGTATAGCAATAGCTCCTCAATGGTAGCTAGCACCAGTATGGTAATCTGCCACATGTAGGCAGTCAATAAATATTTTTGGATGAATAATAAATTAATAAAATGTGAGTTTTTGCAGATTATCAAGATATTTGTACTAAATAACTATAAGTTTCATCTTTTTATTTTCAGTGTTTCTAATTGCTTCTTCTATTCCCCCCTTCCCATCCAATGAATGTAATTTCATTTGAGACTAATATTTAAATTTACACATTTAAGCATGTCTGAAGATCTTGTAGGATGGACTTCTCAGCCATTTCTGTGTATGAAGGGCTGTGTAGTCTCCTGAGAATCCAAACATAACACATTTGACTTAGGAGTAACAAGCCTTGGTGGTCCATGGGGAGAAGTGGCCCAAAGTGTGGTGTGGCATCTGTTACTAGGATAACCTATTGACCTGGCTCCATTCTAATTCAGGCCAACTCCAAAAGGGAGTGTATTTGTTTTCTAGGGCTGCCTTAACAAAGAACCACAGACTGGGTGACTTATACAATAGAAATTTATTTTCTCTGAATTCTAGAAGCTAAAAGTCCAGGATCAAGGTGTTAGCAGGTTTTTCCTGAGGCCTGTTTCCTTTGTTTTGTTTGAAGCATCACCCAGAGTCGTTCCCTATTTAGAGAAATGTCACCAAAGACAACATCACTGGTAAAATTTGAGTCACTTGTAACACTCCTGTAATCAGTGGACATTGTGGCTATTGTATTCATGATGACTCAGTGTATAGAAGCAAACATCTGGTGGCCTCATTATATTTTCAAGTATAGTCATGCTCAGTCATTTCAATATTGAAATGCACATTTTATTATAAATTACATTCTTTTATTTCTCTTCTTTATTACAGTTAGGGTTATACATAATGTATAAGGTAGACTGTATCTCCATGAATTTTATTTTAAAACCATATATGCGGTTATATTTGTTATGAATAAAGGTTGTTGGGTTTGATAGGATTGAAAAATACTGAGTTAATCCAAAGTAGCTCTGAAAGACAAATACCATATGACTTTACTTATATGTGAAATCTAAAGAACAATATAAAGGAATAAACAAAACAGAAACAGACTCATAGATACAGAGAATAGACTGATGGTTGACAGATAAAAACTGGGCTGGGGGACTGGTGATAAAGGTGATGAGTGTAAGAAGCATAATTGGTAGTCACAAAATAGTTATGAGGTGTAAAGTGTAGCATAGGGAATATAGTCAATAATATTGTAATAAGTACATATGGTACCAGGTGTGCTAGATTTACGGGGGTCAGGGAAGGGAAATCACTTCTTAAATTATGTAAATGTCTAACCACTATGTTGCACACCTGAAACTAATATAAAATAATTCTGAATGTCAACTAATAGTATAATTGAAAAATAAAAATAAATAAATTCAATTCAATTAAAACAAACTTGCTCCCTTGTTTTATTTATTTTTATTTTTTAAAAAAATATATTTCATTGATTTTTTACAGAGAAGGAAGGAGAGGGATAGAGAGTTAGAAACATCGATGAGAGAGAGACATTGATCAGCCGCCTCCTTCACGCCCCCAACTGGGGATGTGCCTGCAACCAGGATACATGCCCCTGACCGGAATCGAACCTGGGACCCCTCAGTCCACAGCCCGACACTCTATCCACTGAGCCAAACCGGTTTCGGCCACCTTGTTTTATTTTTATCATGGCTGTCAGCACTAGCTAATAATCAATCAATTAATTGATTTTATTGTTCTCTGCTTACCCACTGAAGAATACAAACTCTGTGATAGTAGTGACCTTATTTGTCTTACTTAATGTTTTATCCTCAGTGCCTAGAGCAGTGTCAGGCAGCAGGTTGGCCTGAATCAAAGTTAATCACATGGATGAATGGATGAAAGGATGGATGGATGAAGTGGAGAGGATACTGATAGCATCTGTTTCCTGTTCAGCCCCTCAGATTGGATTTGACTGAGTCCCTCTATTTAAGAAGTGAAGCTCAGAAACTGACAGAAAGGCTTAATTAGATTCTGAGGTAAGGACTTTGGGGGAGGGGGATTCTGGGTGCAGACAGAGCTGTTGGGGCCTAGGTAAGAAGATGAGGTGCAGAATTGGGAGGAGATCACCCTTCTACCTTCTTGCTCCCAGTGTTCTTCGGGCACTCCGAGGACTGGTAGCTTTGGTGGCTTCCAAAAAATCTTGGCAAGGGTTGCTTCTTCTGTAGTTTTTGGAGAAGCCAATAATGTTGGCAAAGAGGAGCTAGAAGAGGAGGAGGTAATGGAGCACCATGTGGTGCCTAGAACTGCCATTTGGGTTGTAGGCACCTGTGAGGCTCCCCTTTGGAGCTTTCCAGAAATTACGTGTATTGAGAGCAGATAAGTTCTGCTTGAACAGGGTTGGGAGAGTGTACTTAAGAGTTATGGCCATTTGAGCATCAAATCAACGTTGACCTCTTATTGAGTTTATAGTCTGATGGGGCAATCAAGGTATGGATTAAAGATACATGACCTCATTTTAATTCCTCTAGATCTTTGACATAATCTGTAAATATAGTTTTATGAGATAGTGTTGAGCTACATGATAATTGTGTTGTCTCTTTTTGTTGCCCTTAATTTGGAACCACTATCTGTAGTTGTAAATGTTAAGGGCCCATAGGTGAGGTATCCTGTGGGCATTGAAATCCAACCCTTGCTTTATTTGTCAAACTATATGCCCTAACATGGGCTCCTTCTGCCTGGAAAATTACTTTTTCTTTTTTCTCTCTCTCTCTTTTTTTTAAATTACAGTTTACTTTTAATATTATTTTTTATTGGTTTCAGGTGTATAGCACAGTGGTTAAACAATCATATTCTCTTTTGAAAAACATATTTTTATTGATTTCAGGGAGGAAGGGAGAGGGAGAGGAAGAAATATCAATGATGAGAGAGAATCATTGATTGGCTGCCTTCTGCTCACCCCCTACTGGGAATCCAGCCAGCAATGTGGGTACATGCCCTTGACTGGAATTGAACCCGGGACCCTTCAGTCTAAAGGCTGACACTCTATCCAGTAGGCCAAACCAGCTAGGGCTACAATCATATTGATCTATCTATCTATCTATCTATCTACCTATTTATTTATTTACAGTCAGATTCTTTTTTAAATAAATGTTTTTATTGACTTTTTTAGAGAGGAAGGAAGAGGGATAGAGAGAAACATCTATTGGCTGCCTCCTGCATGCCCCCCACTGCCATGTGCCTAGACTCAGAATGGAACCTGTTACCTCTTGGTTCATGGGCCTATGCTCAACTACTGAACCATACCAGCCAGGCAAACAACCACATTCTTTTTTTTAAAATATATTTTATTATTTTTTTACAGAGAGGAAGGGAGAGGGATAGAGAGCTAGAAATACCGATGAGAAACATCGATCAGCTGTCTCTTGCACACCCCCTACTGGGGATGTGCCCGAAACCAAGGTACATGCCCTTGACCGGAATCAAACCCGGGACCCTTCGGTTTGCAGGCCGACACTCTATCCACTGAGCTAAACCAGTTAGGGCACAGCCACATTCTTTACAAAGTGTTTCCCCTGATATTTCCAGTACCCATGTGGCAGCATACATATTTGTTGCAATATCATTGACTATATTCCATATGCTGTACCTTACATCCTCATGACTATTTAATAATTGTCAATATGTACTTATATCCTTCAACCTTTTCACCCAATCCCTCACATCCCTTCCTCTGGCAATCATTAGTTTGTTTTCTACATCTGTGAGTCAACTTTGGCTATTCATTAATTTTGTTCTTTAAATTCCACAGATAGGTGAAATTATATGCTATTTGTTTTTTCTCTGACTTATTTCACTGAGCATAATACCCTCTAGGCCTATCCATGTCACAAATGAGAATATTTAATTCTTTTTTTATGGTCTGATAATATTTTGTTGCATGTACATACCACATCTTTATCTAATTGTCTATTGATGGATAATTGGATTACTTCTATATATTGGCTATTGTAAATAATGCTGCAATGAACACAGAGGTGCATATATTCTTTTGAATTAGTGTTTTGGGTTTCTTTAGATATATACCCAGAAGTAGAATCACTGGGTCATAAAGCAGGTTCATTTTTAATTTTTTGAGGAACATCCATATTCTTTTCCATAGTGGTTGCACCAATCTCCATTCTCACCAATAGTGCATGAGGGTTCCTTTGAGAGGTAGTTAGGACCATAATCCTAAGACTTGATGAGGAGACAATATTTGTGTGTCAATGAATACTGTCTCCTCATCAAGTCTTAGGATTATGGTCCACCTAGTGGGAACATATTTTATTTGCACAAAATGTTTATATGAACTAATTCTTATTAGTTAATTCCCTGCCTTAATTCTTCGGTCAGTTTTCATCTTAAGGTCTCTCTGATGATGTCTCTAAGCACAGCCAAGGCCGAAGGCAACTTCGCCACCAGCACATGCTAAAAGAGAGCTGGTATAGGAAATGCTTCTTAAATGGTATTCAGATCACCTATATCCAAATTCCAGTTCTATTATTTAGCTGTGTGACCTTGGGCAAGCAATTTAGTCTTTCTGTGCCTTAATTTTCCCCAATTAAAAATAAGGAGGATAAAAAAAATAAGGATGATAATAATAATATTCCCTTATTAGAGTTGTGAGAGTTAAAATAAATTAATTATATGTGTGACGTCTGCCATATAGTAGACCTATGGAAAAATGAACGATTAAGGTGTTCCCTTTTCTTATAGCGCCTCCCTTTTGAGATATTTGCAAAAAGCAGTACTGACCAATAAGATTCCTATCACATCCCTGATCCCGGATATCAACCCTCTAGTGTATGGTGTCCTTGCTTATCAAGCTCAACTGCCAACAAGCTCAGCTGACACCACCCAGCCAAGGTTCGTCTACAGCGGAAGCCACGGAGGCCTGTGATCAGGGCGCCACCTCTAGGGGGGTTTTCCATTTCTGTCTCTGCAGTGTGTGCTGGTGCTGTCAGAGCTTAGTCTATTTCCCCATGCTCCCTGGAGGGTTTGGAGGATCTTCCTGATTACCCAACAGGTTGCCTAAGGTGGAGGTGGTGGTTGCAAAGTCTCAGGAATGTTCGGGAAGTAGGAGTGTAGGTTTTATTTATGGCAACAGTGGAAGGAAAAAAAGACAGTGATAGTATTTACTAACCGCTGAGCATGGCTAAAAACAGAAATGACCACAGAAAAAAACAAGGAACCTGAAGCAAATCACATCAACCAAACAGTGTTGATTATATCAATCTTGTGCTCACTTGTGCTTCAGGTAGGCAATTATTTTCTTTTGATGGGTAGGGGTTTCCTTTTTTTTTTTTTATTCATTCTAACTGAATAAATATGTATTGTCAACGTTATGTATATCATGAAAAATAAATAAAATTAGTTTATTTAAAAACCCAGCAATTGCCCTGACCAGTTTGGCTCAGTGGATAGAGTGTTGGCCTGCGGACTCAAGGGTCCCAGGTTAGATTTCTGTCAAGGGCATGTACCGTGGTTGCGGGTACATCCCCAGTAGCTGGTGTGCAGGAGGCAGCTGATTGATGTTTCTCTCTCATTGATGTTTCTAACTCGCTATCTCTCTCCCTCTCTGTAAAAAATCAATAAAATATATTTAAAAAATAAAAAAATAAAAACCCAGGAATAATTGGATAGAGTGCCTGTGGAAGTGCAGATTGTTGCAAGACTCTCACTGATGTCAGAGGGACAGAATAGCTTTTTCAAACTTCATCAAAGTGGAGCTGGATGTGGAGACATTTCCCCTGAGACACTTGGCTGTGAAGGAGGACAGGGCCCAGAGAGATAGGAGATGGGAGAAGGGGGTGGAGAAGTCAAAGAATTATTATTTTTTTAAAGATGTGAAATACTGGATTATGTTTGCTGTGAGGGAGAGGACAAAGACACAGGAGAGGGAATAGTGCAGGGGAAAGAAGGGTTTGGTATCTGGGCACGGGCCTCAGAGAGGAGAGGCCTCTAGCTCCCTTCCTGGAATAGGAAGGAAGGAGATACGAATGAACACAGATGCAGTGATGGGGAGAGAAGGGCTCTGTAATAATGCCTGATGCCTCATGGCATCCATTTTGTCACTGATGCATGAGGCAAGGACATTTTCTAGGCTCAGCAGACCCCATCGGTCTGTCAGTAAGCCTTCACTGGAGCAGTGTGGTACACTGGTTAGACACAGAGGCCTAAGAGTTAGGCAGACTGGAGTTTGGTGTTTTGCACCTTGGTGCACAGGATGGAACTCATCCTAGTCCTTGGTTCCTGATATCCTCTGATGGTCCAGGCTGAGCTGTACTCCTAGCTCCTCTGTGTGACCTTGGACAAGTTACTCATCACTCTGGGTCTCAGTTTTCACATGTATGAACCTCACCGACTACATAGGGTTGGAAGTCTTGGTCAATACTATTTAAAGAAACATATTTTCCTATTAGAACGTTGAGCAAAGCCCAGCTGCCATATTCAAGAGTCAACTTTCTCATCCCAATATGGAGCAAATGAAGAAAACACCCAGTGAGAATTTTGAAAACCCTAGAAAACTTCCCTTCATTTTTCATGTCTTGCATGCATAGAAAATAATTTTGTGTAAACTCTGTGGTAAACTGACAACACAGACTTGGCTAGTAGGAGCAATCCGGGGACTCTCACCTCAGACTCTGACTGTCCTGAGAGCTGAGAGAGGTCATTGCTCCATTGGCCTTTAATTATTTTAGGAAGCTCTTATTTTATTTTTTAAAAATAGGTCTTTTATTGATTTCAGAGAGGATGCCCCTTACTGGGGATCAAACCCGGGACCTTTCAGTTAGTCTAGCTGACATTCTATCCATTAAGCCAAACAGCTAAGGCTATTTTTGTATGCTTTTAGAAGAGCTCAGTGAGGGCCAGATAACTGAGCAGCATTTCATAAAGGGGGTGAAGGTAGAATTTGGCTTTGAAAGGTGTTAGGTTGGAGAGTTGGTATTGATGGGAAAAGACATTCTAGCACAGGAAATGACATGAACCAAGGCAGAGGGGTGGGGGTGAATGCAAGACACTGGAGTTTGGGGGAGGGGTG
>PVJN01016773.1:0-41572 GCA_004026805.1 Lasiurus borealis | reverse complement strand
CACGACCTTGGGCTGGTGGCCGAACCCCTGAGCTGTGCTTTCTTCCTCAGAAAGGGGGGCAGGCCTGCCGAGCCTGGGAATGAGTTCTATTTTGGCCCTGCTGATTTCGAGGTACGGCAGGCCTTCCATCTGGCCGGGCCCAGCAGGCCGGTTGGAAATCTGGGTCTGGCGCTCTGGAAAGAGGTTAGGGCTATAAATGGACTGAGGAGTCACCTCCAGGGGTGGGGGGTGAGGGAGAGGCCGGGAGGCGGAGGGAGCTGACTGACACTGGCCTGCTACTCCTGGGAAGCGGTCAGGAAGACATGTAAGATGCTGAAGAGCGAGTTACACTGGTTGACCTGCTCGAACACAGTTACTCTTCTCGTTGGTATGTGACGCTGGGGCGGACCTCTTTGCTCACCTCGGCAGCTAAAAACAGTTCTGTGGACTTTTAGAAAGAGGAAGGGAGAGGGAGAGAGAAAGCAACATCAGTGATGAAACTTCCATCGGCTGCTCCTGCACGCCCCCTACCGGGGATCGACCCCGAAATCCAGGCATGTGCCCTTGACCTGGAATTGAACCGTGACCTCCTGGTTCATGGGCCTAGCTGAGCCAGGCTCCCCTCAGCAGTTTTTTTTTTTTAAATATATTTTATTGATTTTTTACAGAGAGGAAAGTAGAAGGATAGAGAGTCAGAAACATCAATGAGAGAGAGACATTGATCAGCCGCCTCCTGCATGCCTCCAACTGGGGATGTGCCTGCAACCAAGGTACATGCCCTTGACCAGAATTGAACCTGAGACCTTTCAGTCTGCAGGCCGACGCTCTATCCACTGAGCCACACCAGTTTCGGCGGCAAGATAAATTTTTGAATGGAAAAATAATTCACTGCACTGCGATTATTTCAATGAAAAATAGGAAGGCACCGTTCAGTCTGCAATTGTCCTATTTGGAGGTGGCCAACAGAAACTTGATGGGCTTAGAGGACAAATTCTGGGTCTGATGCTGTCTCCCCCTCATTCGTGCGAAAACCTCGGCACATTTACACAATTTCTTTGCCTAGATTGTCCTATTGGTAAAATTGGCAAAGAATACCTCATGCGGAGAATTGCTTTGTAGATTATTAATTCTATGGCAATGCTTTTTTTTTCTTGTACCTACTCAACTGCTTCAGTACCCCTCTTAAAAATATTCGGGGGTCTGCTTCCCAGCTTTGACCAAAAATGGAATATGCATTTCTTTTTGTAAATATGTTTTTATCGATTTTAGGGAAACAAGAAAGGAAGGAGAGATAGAAATATCAACGAAAGAGAAACATTGATAAGCTGCCTCCTGCACGCCTTCTACTGGGCATCAATCCCTGATTAGGCGTGTGCTCTGATCAGGAACCTAACTTCTAACCTCTTGGTTCATGGATCGATGCTGAACCATTGAGCCACACTGGCTGAGCGGAATATGCACTATTATTTTCCATTGCCTTATTGCTTTGTTCCCTTACTTATTGAATGCAGGGTATTGATTTCTGGAGTTTTGTCTGTCTTTTGTTTAGAGGTTTTTAAAATAATCACAATTCCTAGTGATTCAGATGGATGCTTTTATTATTTTCTGAATACTGTAAGAAGGATATCCTTTTCCCTTGTTAAAAGGTTTGGCTTAAATTTTAGACGACTTTTCTTTAATTCAGACTAGTAGAATTGGCATTACAAATAAGATGTGAGATTATGTGGGACCTATTATCCAAAATTCTGAGATAAGTAGGTAACATTTTTCTCTGCCAAAAGTGATTGTGTAATTTTCTCTTCATGGAATTTAATGGGGGTAGTTGCGATAATGTGATGATTCAGCCTATTGGAGAATATTCTGTTTAATCATATAATCGGATTGTGCAAAAGCTGCTTTCTCTGGATTTGGGCACAGAAATGCAGGCTGGGTAAATCTGATATTCTCTCTCTTTAAATACGTGTTTACTATATTGTATATGGACTCTTCCACAGCCACCTGTTATAAGAATTCTGGCATCATTTATCAACTCTTAAAATCTAGAATTTAAAAAGAATCTTTATATATTTACACAAAATTTTATCTCTGGCTTAGTAGAATTAATGAAAAGCATAACAAATTTTATATTTTACTTTTCATAATGTGGTATCAATTTATACAGTAAATCATTTAATTTGTGCATGAAGTAGAAATAGTTATTTTAAAATATGCTATTTTAACGGATCGTGACTGGCATTATTTCGGATCTCCTATTTAGCTAACTGTTATGTCGGATTCTGTGTACAAATACAGGCATAGATCACAGTTATTCCAGTTATTTTCAGGTCTGATTATGTTATTTAAATTACGCCTGGCGATTTTCAGTTGAGGCGGTATTTCACGAGCGTCTGTACAGTTGATTATTTCGGCTCCTGCCGTGGTAATCTATTTTATGAGCACTTGTTTAGAGGGAACACTCTTCAGGCATTAAGGATGGGTTTCAGGAGATTAGCTCCAAGGGGACTGGTACCATGTTGCTCCTTACAGTCCCTGAGAGATGTTTCCAGCCCTTTCTGGCGTGGGCAGCAGCGTTTTTTCAAAATGAGTCACGGTTGCAGGTGAAACTGTTGAGGTGTTCCTTTCCTTCAGCTGATGGTTTAGTGGTTCTCAACCTTCCTTGTGCCTCGGCCCTTAACACAGCTCCTCATGTGGCGGTGACCCCAACCACAAGTAGGTTAAGCAATGGAGACTTTGAAAATTGTATTATGAATGTTTGTTAACATATATTTGTACTGATTTGAGAGAGGAAACGAGAGTGAAAGAGAAACAGAAATGTCAATGATTAAAGAGAATCGTTGATTGGCTGCCTCCTGCACGCCCTCCACGGGGGTTGGAGCCCACAGCCCTGGCAGCTACCGTGACCTCCTGGTTCATAGGATGCCCAGGCACTGAGCCACACTGGCCATGCTGTAAATGTGGGTTTAAAAGTAAAAAGTAATTAGAACAGGAAGCTAAGGCAGTAGAACACACCCACATTTTTTAAGGGGAGGCCAGGGGGTGGTCAGGAGAAATCATACCCGCATTTACTTCAGAGTCAATCGTTAATGGACCCTCTGTAAATCAGGACGTGAATCCCTGCTGGACCCGTTTCCCTTTCTGCTGATTCCGTTACCCATGCTCAGCTGTGGTCTGAAAATATTAAAGGGAACCTTCCAGAAGGAACACACAATTCGTAACTTTTCGATGGTTGCTGTTCCGAGTAGCACGGTGACATCTCACACCATCATGCTCTGGCCCACGCAGCACACGAATCTTGGCTTGGTCCACATTTTATCTGCTTTCCGCCCTTCCTTCACTTCTTCTCCGTTTTCAGATCCACTGTTTCGCCTTTGCAGTGCTTGTGTTCAAGTCACGCCTGGTATTTTATTATTGACTGGTGGCCGTGTTCACGAATCCCTGCACCAGTAGCTCGCTGCCACCCTCAGTAGCTCTCTGCCCACTGCCCCTCCCTCCTGTAGCTCCCTCTGCCTCCCTCTAGCTTGTTGCCCTGCCCCCTCCTGTAGCTCCCTCTGCCCCCCCACCCCCTCCCTCTAGCTTGTTGCCCTGCCCCCTCCTGTAACTCTCCCCTGCCTGCTTATACTCGCTGCCCCACCCTCCTGCTGATCCGTGATACGGTCGCTACGCATATTACATCTTCATTCTATAGGATCATTGTTCACCTCTAACTGTGCCTAATTTATGAATTAAGCTTTATCAGAGGTGTGCGTGCATAGGAGAAAGCATTGCCAATATAGGGTTCAGAGGTATCGGAAACTTCAGTCATCCACTGGGGTCTTCCACTGTACCCCGATGGATAAGAGGGGGCTACTGTATCCCGGTCTGTGTGGCTCAGTGGTTGAGCCTTGACCTGGGAACCAGGAGGTCACACTCCCCAGTCATGGCCCAGGCCTGGGGTGCAGGCTGGACCCCCAGTGTGGGGCGTGCAGGAGGCAGCCGGTCCATGATTCTCTGTCATGAATGTTTCTATCTCTCGCTCCCTCTTCCTTCCTCTCTGAAATCTATGAAAAATACCTTAAGAAATGGAAGGAGGGGGTCTACTCTAATGCATGAATCAGATGTGAATAGTCAATACATTGGGCCATGTAAAAATTAATTATGCTCTGTCCAAATTGTCAATAGCAAAACACGAAGGAAAGCGGACCATGCAGCAAGATACGGTTGATGAGGTCCGAGTGAAGAACGGGGCAGGAGGGATGGAGACACTTTTCCTTTTGTTCCTTTCCCCTTTGTTTGTAGGATTTAGATTTTCACTGTTCATTCAGATCTGGGACCCGTTTCATTTTCCTCATTATAAAAATGAGCAGACACCATTCTTTTCCGTCTTCAGAGTGCGGGTTTTGCTTTAGTGCCTGTCCAGCCAGCGCGACTATTCTGTGTGCCTCCTGCCAGATGTCCGGAGATGAACCCCCAGATTCGTTTGTCCGAATTGTTGATAGGACCCACCATCTGCCTCTGTCTGTGTGACCTCGTCTTTATTGAAAAGCAACTTTGTTTGGGAGCTACAATAGCAGGCGAAGATGAACTGTCTCATATTTAATTAAATTTCCAAACTGCTTTTGATTAAAAAGACCGCGATAAGAACGATACGTGGAAACCCGGTAGACAGTTCAGATCACTGTGTAATCAGTTACAAAGAGGTCAAGAGACAGGAAATGAAAATGGAGGTGAGCAAGCAGCATCTCCGTGGGAGTGAATGAACCTCATAGAAAGTTCTCCAGAGAGTGTGCTTAGAGCTCTGGAGCAAACTTTTGGAAGAGAGCACAGCTCAAGATGTGCCCCAAATAGGAAGTGGGAGGGCATGAGGAAGAACATCTGGAAAAATTGTAGTCGCCTGTAATGTCGGTGGTTGGAGAGTTCTTCCAGAGAGCACTGTGTATGAGACGCCTCCGAGATGTGTACATATCACTGCTAAGTTGGCTTCTGGTGCCATCCTTCATGAGGGATTTCGTTGATCCAATAGCATGGGTTCCTCTCAGCCCACAGTACCCTCTCCCTGGTGTCAGACAGCACACATTAGTGCTTCCTGTTTTTAAAATTTAAGTTCATTGGATCATATACCATGTTCTCTTCTTTTATTATTGATTTCGGAGAGGAAGGAAGAGGGAGAGAGATATGAAAACATCAATGATAAGGGAGAATCATGGATCGGCTTTCTCCTGCACGCTCCCCGTTTGGGGATCGAGCCTGCAACCCAGGCATGTGCTCTGATCAGGAATCGAACCATGACCTCCTGGTTCTTGGGTCCCTTCTCAACCACTACGTTCTTTTTGTTTTGTTGTGTGTGTGTGTGTGTTCACCCAGCACTATATGTGTGTGTTTTCTTCATGTAGTGGTCATTCATTTTCAATACAATGGAATAGCCATTCAGTCGCTGAAGGACGTTTCAGTAATTTTCAATGATGACTATTATAAACAGTGTTAAGAGCATTCTACTTGGTGGTACTTGGTGAACATACCTGCATATGTATGTTGAGTAAATAGCTCTCCAAAGGGTTGGCATCAATTTGTACTCCCTCCAACAGAGCCTGAGGGTTCCTATTGCTTTCCCACCTCTCCCCAAAACTTGTCATTGAGTACCTCTTTCATTGGGGACACACTGATGGGAGTGTCATGCTATCCTTTTGTGGCTTTGGGTTGCATATTCAAGGGAAATACATTTTATCAGCTAACTCAGAGAGTAAAATGCAGAAAAAGATATAATCCTTTCTCTATGAGAACACTCAGTCTTTTTTGTTTACCTGCAAATTTTTAAACATACATCTTAAAAATATGAATGCTAGAAATTTAGAACATGAAATTTTTCTTTAACCATCTGCCATGGGTCTTATGTGTTTCTTGACATACCTGTGTTAGACTGGAGATTGTTATTCACTGGTTCTACATAAACCCAGGTAGTGCAGCCTGAATGTTCAATGTGATCTGCTGTTTCCAGTTTCATAACATTCCTAATTGAAAATGAGGTGGATATCATTATGTTTGTTCTATCTAGAACATTCTAAGCCGACTGAGAGAAAGTAGGGAATCACAGGCCTTATGGATGAGGCTCTCTGGGCCAAGGAAAGAGTGGCATGGCCCTGGCCAGTTTGGCTCCTGGATAGAGTGTCGGCCTGGTGACAGAGGGTCCTGGATCTGATTCTGTTCCAGGCTGTGTACCTTGGTTGCAGGCTCAATCCCCGGCCCTGGTTGGGGCACATGCAGGATACAAGCAATTGATGTATCTCTCTCATCATGGATGTTTCTATCTCTCTCCCTCTCCCTTCTCTCTAAAATATATATATACTGTGTGGCCAGATTATGATGATCTCAGAATGCATAATAATCTGGCCACTCAGTGTGTGTGTGTGTGTGTGTGTGTGTGTGTGTGTGTGTGTGTGTGTATTTGAGGCCCGGTGCATGAATCCGTGCATGGGTGGGGTCCAGCCAGCCTGATCAGGGAGAGGGGACATAGGTGATTGTCCAGCCTTCCTGCTGGTTGAACTCCTGGTTGAGGGGACAATTTGCATATTAGCCTTTTAATATATAGGATATACACTGAACGGCCATATTATGATGCGTTCAGAGATCATAATAATCTGACCACTCAGTGTGTGAGTGTGTGTGTGTGTGAATTTTTAAACTTTTTAAACAGCTTGGCAGACTAGTCAGGACCGGAGAAAGGGACCTCAGTGTCAGGTACCGCTCTGTGTATCCTCAGAGGGAACATGCAGCTCAGGCACAAATGGTTCCCAAGTGGCTTTTGCTCCCGTGTAGTGCCTCTCGTTGATTGGCATGGGTCCGCCGATTGGGGGTAGAAATAAGGGCTCCAACTGATTCCAGTGGCCGCTTTCCATCACTCGAGCACCTTGCTCTCCGCAGGGGGTTGATCCGTTCTCGCTCATCACCTGACAAGTGCTTTGGTGGCCATTTCCCCAGCCACATGCTTCCCAGCAGAGTGCCCTGTGCTGTGTGGAGGGCTGCAAACCAATCATGCCCGTCACAATCACAAGGTTGTGTAGAGACAAATTGTCCATGAAGTTCATGACCTTCAACTTGAGAGCTTTACATGGGCATAGGACCCTTATCTAACCCTGGATCTCATCTTGTATTTGTTCTGATCGGTCTTACATCCCAACATATCTGCATAAGCCACTGACATCACATGTCAGGTATCTTGTTAGATTTTATCTCTCCTTTCTTTAGCCTTTAGAAGAGGATTGGGAATTCAAATAGAGCATAGGTTCTTTTTTTGTTGTTAGTCCTCATGTGAGCATATTATTCCATTCATTTTTAGAGAGAGAGGAAGAGAGATGGAAAGATAGAAACATTGATGTGAGAATCACACTGATTGGTTGCCTCCTGCTCAAGCCCTGACCAGGGCCTGGGCCAGGGAGGAGCCCGAGACCAAGGTACATGCCCTTGACCCGAATCGAACCTGGGTGTCCCTTCGGTCTGCAGGCCAATGCTCTATCCTCTGAGCTAATCCGGCTAGAGCTAGACTGTAGGTTCTTAGCCAGGGAATGCTGCGGTCATCCAGGAACTGGTTTTGGTTAATGAGAACAGTGGCCGGTAATCATTGAGTTCAGCTTGTCTTGTTCAAGGTACTGGCCTCCAAGGATTTCATTTACAATCACAACTCTCGCGGGACAAACACACCTTTATTGACCCCACTTTCCACAGCAGGGAACCGAAGCCAAAGCGGATAAAGTCACTTGCCTGGGTCATGCTGCTGGAGCGTGGTATTGCCAGGCGATTTTCTTTCTCTGATTCTTAATTACTAAAATATTTAAAGTATTTCGTAGCTCAAGTTCACTGAAAACATAATTTAGCACAAATTCAGCACCATCCCCAATTTTCTTGTTTTAATAATATATTTTTATTGATTACAGAGAGAGAGATAGAAACATCAATGATGAGAGCCTGTCAGTGATTGACTTCCTCCTATACACCCTGCACTGGGGATTGGGCCCGCAACCCGGGCATATGCCCTGATTTGGAATCGAACCCTGATCTCCTGGTTAAAAGTCAGTACTCTTCCCAGAGCCACGCCAGCCAGGCCTCAGTATTCCTTTCACATGCCCTGACATGGATGTTCTCTGATGCAAAACCACCTGTCTAACCGCTCTTTCTCTCAGAGAGGCCATGTTCTCAGACAGCCCTCTAATAATGGCAGCGTGTACCCAGCGGGCCTCAGCCATTTCCCTGTGGAGCACAGAACTTGAAACCGTGCCTGGGTTTCAGAGGTGACAGACATGCCTCCACCTCGGAGTGGGAGGTTGGCTTCCGTGCTCTGCCCCCGACTCAGCTGTCCTCAGGGGCAACCTCCACCTCTGGACACGTGTGGAGAAAATGTCCGTGAATCCTGAGCCAAGCAGAGGTCATTTCTTTGTTAAAATATATTTTGTATTCGTTTCATAGAGACAGGAGAGGCAGAGAGCAATAGAAACATCAACAATGAGAGAGAATCATTCATCAGCTCCTTCCTGCACGCCCTCTACTGGGGATCAAGCCCACAATCCGGGCATGTGCACTGACCAGAAATCAAACCCTGACCTCCTGGTTCATAGGTCACCCACTGCGCCACGACAGCCCGGCTGAAGTCATTTCTGTGGTCTCCATATTCTTTCCTCCTTCATTCTGTACTGTACAGTTAATCTTGATCTTCAGGTTTGGGCCAAGATTTCATTTTGTTGCCACTTAATGAAAAATTTCCCTGGCTTTTCAGACCCAAATCAAACACTGCTCCGGATAGAACAGGCCTTTGTAAAATTTAGGGCACTGTCATTTTTTTTGTTATCAGGTAGCTGTTTGATCGCTAATGTAAATCTTTGTGCCATAGATCACATTGTGATGAAAAAAAATTCTGATATGAATTTTAAAAATAATCACTCTTAGCAAGTCATGGAGTCAGAAGCCATTGCATGTTTATCTCCCTGCTGAAGGGACAGGGACAGGGACGGGATTAAAATGCCCTCAGATTAAGGATGCTGTTGGCCAATCTCACTTTAGTGTGGACAGTTTCTGTATGTGATGCGATTTGACGTTGAGCTCTTCCTTGATATAAGACACCTGGCTTGGATGCACAAGAATGAAAAGTTATTTGTTAAACTTGTAGTATGGATAGTGTGGCATTTTTTTTTCTCCAAAGGGAAGGTAATGGCATTGTTTTTCCTTCCTGGGAATTCAGTATGGACTTCACACATCATAAATATGTTTTTCTGCACAGAGATCTGTATCTGTCATGTTGTAATATTGATTTCAGAGAGGAAGGGAGAGGGAGAGAGCGATACGAACATCAATGATAAGAGCATATTATTGATCAGCTACCTCCTGCACGCCCCTACCAGGGATCGAGCCTGCAACCTGTGCATGTGCCCTAACCGGGCATTGAACCATGACCTCCTAGTCCATAGGTTGATGCTCTACCGCTGAGTCTTGCCAGCTGGGTGTGACAGTATTTTAAATTTAAATATACCTGCAAAACGTACACTCCTCTGTATGTTTAAAGCATATGTTACAGCTCTCAGAGTGGCTGCAAAGTTTCACTAAATTATGAAGAATAGCCTACTTTATTACATTAAAAACCTTGGTAAGGTGGGGAGAACAGGAGTGCATTTTCTTCATGCTGAATGAGACATGTTTTCAGGATGACTATGGTAGGTGAACCCTCTGATTCTTCATCTTCGTCTGCAGTTTCCCCTTGAAATAGGCCTACTGGCTCCCTCTGACAGGGAGGAATCTGCGAGCTCCACAGTAGTATCTGGGTTTCATATGTTAGGTGGCAGCATCCAAGCCACTCTTTGCAAGCAGTGGCACACCGGACAGCATCTGGGGACTCTCTGCATTTGAGGAGGAGCTGCCTCTGTGCTGAGGCAGTCACTCGTTCCTTTGGCACATGCTCGAGCACCATGAGGCTCAGAATGTCCACCTGGTGTGAAGGCTGGGAGTCCATGATACCCTCTTGATTGCTAAGAAAGACATTGATGGCAACAAAAGGAAGCAAAGAGATACCTTGGACTTCCATCCAAATTAGGCAGCCAGAGCAAGACAAGTGTCACGTGATCTCCCTCATGTGTGGAATCGAATGAACAATATTCACTGAGCAGAATAGGTCCAGAGACACAGAAGCATGGAGCAGACTGATGAATTTCGGAGGGCATGCGGGGTGGGGAGTGATCTACCTGGGAACAACTTATATGCAGAGTAGAGACCCAGTGCACAAAATTTGTGCAAGGGGCTTGTCTCTCGCAGCCCTGGCTTCGTCCAAAACAGTGGTTCTCAACCTTTCTAATGCGTGACTCTTCACTACAGTTCCTCATGTTGTGGTGACCCCCAACCATAAAATTATTTTTGTTGCTACTTCTTAACTATAATTTTGCAACTGTTATGAATTGTATCTGTGTTTTCTAATGGTCTTAGGCGACCCCTGTGAAAGTGTTGTTTGACCCCCAAAGGAGTTGCGACCCGCAGGAGAGAACCGCTGGTCCAAAAGGTCATGCAGAAGGTCGTTTGGTTGTCCGGTCTAATTAACATGTTGCGCTTTTATTATTTTAGAAGATATGACTAACCCATGGACCCAGACAACAGTGTGGTGAAGGTCTTTGAGATGTGGTTGCTAGGTGGAGGGGTCAATGGAATAAACATCAAAGGGGACATCTGTAATAATTTGAACAATAAGTAAAGATAAATTACAAAAAAACCCCACATTTTTTCATCAAAAGGCACTATGAACGGGGAGAAAATAATCGCATGTCATATATTTGATGAGAGATTGAATTGCAGAATATATAAAGAATTCCCATAAATCAACAATAAAACCCAAGCACTCTAAGATAGGAGCCAAGGATTGGAGTAGTTATTATCCCAAAGAAGTCACGGAAGTGGCCAATGAGCATCTGAAAAGACGTTAAGCAGCAGGCACTTAGGGAAATGCAAGTCATAACCACAACAAGAGAACCACTTGCTGCCCACTGGGATAGCTGTCATTAACACACAGACTCAGACAGTAATAACTGGGTGAACGTGTGGAGAAATCGAACCCTGTGATTGCCGGTGGAATGTAGAGTGACGCAAGTATCGTCTAAAAGGGTATGTCGATTCCTAGAAAAAGTAAACAGAATTGCCATGTGAGCCAGCAATTCCACGTCTGCTTTCTACCTACCAGGACCGAGAGCAGGGACTTGAATAGATATTGGTACATCCGTGTTTATAGTCGCGTTCGTGAATATCCAGAAGGTGGAAGCTGCCAAAGTGTCCCTTGACACGTGCATGGGGAACCTGAATGGAGAATTTCCAGGCAATGGGAGTGGGCCTCTGTGCACCAGTGGTTTGTTAGGTGCATTTCTTTAACAACATGTTTGAGAGACAAACATAAAATCGATACGGGGATTTGCACTTGTTGGTTTGGCTCAGTAGACAGAGGTTTTTGCCTTTGTTCTGAAAGGTCCCAGGTTCAATTCTGGTCAAGGGCACATACCCAGGTTGTGTGCTCCATCCCTAGTAGGGGGCATGCAGGGGGCAGCCAATTAAAGATTCTCTCTCATTATTGATGTTTCAATCTCTCTGCTTCTCCCTTCATCTCTGAAATCAATAAAAAAATGTTTATTATCAAATAAAGGGTTAATGTATTTAAAAGATAGGTATGGGATTTCGTTTGGGGTTGAAAGTGCTGGAATTGTGATAGAATTGTTTCACCATCTTATATAACAAATATCATTGCAAGTGTACATTTCAAGCAGGTGGGCTTTAAGGTATTTGAATTCTAAGTCATTGCAAATAGACGTAACTTTGTGAAACCTCACTTTGTGTTCAGACGTCCTTCTAACATACATAACTGCCAATGTGCTCTTTATTTTATTTCCCTTCATTTTTATTTTGGACTGGTTGTGAGAGAGATATCTAATTGTTTTGCCAGTTATTTATGCATTTACTAGAGACCCATTGCATTCATGCAATGGACCTTCCTTCTATTGGCTTCCAGCACCGGTTTTCCTCCGGCAACGCGGACCAGGCCTTAGCTCTGGCCAGAGTCTGCCTTCTTTGCCTTTGCTGTGGCCAGAGTGCCTCTCCTGTAGATCCCTTTGCCCTGCCCTCCTTCTCATAGCAGGCCACTCAGTGACTGGAGTAGCTGGGCAGCCTCCATCTTTGTCCTTCTAATTTGCATATCCCTTCCTGATTGGTTGGTGGGTGTAATGGAGTAATGGTTAATTCGCATGTTTTTATTAGTGTAGATTGCTTGGTTCATGCATTTGCTTTGATGGGATTGAACCTGTAACCTTGGCACATCGGACTGACACTCTTGCCAGCTAAGCTCCCCAGCAAAGTCCTTGTGCTATTCATTTTAGAAGATCATAGCCATGGGCGGCTGGTGGCTATGGTAATGGGAAACACAGATAAAGGATGTTTCCATCATCTCGGTAGCTTCTGTAGGCAGCACAAAAGAGAGAAAATGCAGCTTTTCAATTCATAGGTTCTTAGAGTATCATCCTCATCTCTTCACAGTTTGTTTGTTTGTTTGTTTTTGTTTATTTTTAAATTGATTTCAAAGAGGAAGGGATAGGGAGGGAGAGAGAGAAAGCTCAATGATGAGATAGAATCATTGATTGGCTGCCTCCTGCGCGCACCCTACTGAGGATCAAGCCTGCAACCTGGGCAGGTGCCCTGACCTGGAATCAACCATGACCTCCTGGTTCCTATGTTGGTGCTCAACCACTGAGCCATGCTGTCCGGTCTACAGTTCCCTGCTTGACCTGACTGCCTACCATACGTATTTGTTGAAATGGCTGTTTTGAAATTGTCTATAAGGCTTGTTTCAGCTCTAATATAATTCTTCCAGAAGTCTCTGGGGGAAAGATATTTGACACTTGAGGTATTGATTTTGGAAGCAACTAATTTTATCCCATAAATGGTCCATGCATCAATCTGACAAATGGCCATTCTAATGATGTGAATGTCGGCTGCCTTTTGTTCGGAGGCAGGTGCATGTGATTGCGTCTGATTCTTTCCCGCCGAGGCCCGGAAGTGGCCACTTTGCTTAAAGTGCACCCCTTCTGGTGGTCTGTGCGCCCGGCACAGGCAGGGCCACGTGAACACCAAATCCCTGCCTGTGCCCTGCCGATGCTTCCTCTCAGGAATATCTCTAGGCTGACATCGACTTATTCAGTGTGACTTATTAATTTTACAAAAATCTTTATTATTGAAAGCATCACAGATGTCCCCTTCCCCCCTCTCAGCGCCCACCCCTTCCCTGCCCCAATGTCTGTATGCATGGGTGTTGCATATATGGATACAAGTTCTTTGGTTGATCCCTAACCACCAACTCATCTACCTACCCCTGCCTTCCCTCTTTCAAACTTTTAAAAACATGTTTTTTAAAATATATTTTATTGATTTTTTACAGAGAGGAAGGGAGAGGGATAGAGAGTTGGAAACATCAATGGGAAAGAAACATTGACCAGCTGCCTCCTGCACACCCCCTACTGGGAATGTGCCCGAAACCAAGGTCCATGCCCTTGACTGGAATCGAACCTGGGACTCTTCAGTCGGCAGGCTGAGGCTCTATCCCCTGAGCCAAACCAGTCAGGGCTGTTTCTATTCAGTTTAGAGAAAGAGAGTAAGGGAGAGGGATAGAAAGAATGGAAACATCAATAATGAGAGAGACCCATAGATGAACTGCCTCCTGCACCCCTTATCAGGGATCCGTCCCCCAACCCGGACCTGTGCCCTGACACAGGCCTTTTGGTTCATGGGTCAGCTCTAAACCACTGCACCACACTGGCCAGGCGTGGTTTATCAAATTTGGAGACAAAATTTTAATATCATGAGTTACTACTTTTATAAATAACTCCATTGCAAGAAATCTTGTTAAAATACTTTTCAAAACTCACTCCTAGCCACAGGAGGACTTGAATGAACCTTAAGTGCATATTGCTGAATCAGAGAGAAACCCTGTAAAAGTTACCTCCTCTAGGACCTCAGCTACATTGCCCTGCCAGTATGGGGAGAATAGAAGGTCCATGGTCGCCTGTGAAGTGAGGGGAGGAGAGAGCAACAGGTGGAAGACGGGAATTTAGGGCGGGAAACTCTTCTGTAAGATCCTGTAATGGAGGACATTTGCCAATTGCCATGTGTCAAATCCCATCGAATGTGCAATGCAGAGCGAAGCAGAAAAGCTTCCAAAGGTCAGTGCTGAGTGGCAACTACAGGCGGCCTCTCTGCTAACCACGTGTACATGTCCTTGTCTCGCTCTGGTCTTGGAATTGGAGTTGTGCCTCCAATTCCAATGTAATGTGTCATTCCTCATGCCTGTTAACTGGATGTCCAGATCCATGTGGCTTTTCTAACCTGAACAGTGTGGAGAAATACGCTGCAAAGCTTGCCCCGAAGGGAACAGTTGCCTTTAAAGCGAAACCACACACACAAAGCCAAGGGCACAGAATGCTGGGAGCTATTATCAATGCTCAATGGAGAGGACGTGATGTCTGTTTCCATGATGCTGCAAATGTGTCTGCTGCTATGTCTATTAATAGCGCACAGTTGATTTTTTTGACCTTGGATTTGTTGAATGAGAGAAGCTCTAAAAATAGATGAATCCAATGAACTTAAGGAAACCCCGTGCATAGTCCCCACTCACCTTTTTAATGAGTATTTAGTATACTGTGTGTGAAGCATGATAGAAGCATATAATTAGTGTATTCTGTGTAAACCACCTGAGAATGGAAAGATTACTTTCAATATAATCTGATTGGAAAGAAGAGATCTTGTAGAGCTTATTTCATTCATGTTTCCACCAGTTTGTTTATTTGCCTACAAACAAACACTTGTGTTCTCAACAAATGGCCTCCACACTGTTGGGGGGCTTGGAGTGAAGGGGTTTGGTCTTTCCTTTCTATAGTGATGGACTGGTTATAGTCCATCTGTTGGGGGGCAAGGCTGGAGACCCATGTTTCTTACGTAACATTATGAAGACAACAGTAGACACTCCTGGCCCTGTCTGGATCCAGCTAGGTACTACTGCCTCTTCTGAGATTTAAGTTTACACTTAACGCCACCTCTCTTTATTTCAGTAATGAACTTTGATGCATTGAGGTTTGCTCGAATGTTGTATAAATAGCCTTCCAAGTCAATGTCATCGCACCAGCTCTTGATCTTGAAAGGAAATGGACATTTTTGATATTTACCGAAGTGGATTATATCCGTCACTTATGTCTCAAGTGTAAATTCATGTGATCCGATTCTGATTCTGATTGGGATTGCGTGGCATGGAGATCAAATTCCAACAACTGCAAAATGTTGCAAAAGGTTAACCCGGTCGCCAAAGTGCGGCTCGCTGCCGCTCTGTTGACTAATGAGTTTGCCGACCACTGGGACAGGGGTTTAATCCCAAGGAACAACAACAGCCTGTCATTATTGGAACCGAGAGTCCAGGTCAGGGGTCAGCAAACTCATTAGAAAACAGAGTGGCAAACCGTGGCTCTCGAGCCACATAGGGCTCACAAGCCGCGGTTTGCCAACCACGAGGTTTACCTACATAGTCAGTTAAGCTGAAAAACATACGTAGTGCAGTGGGCCATACGGCATTGGTTTAATGTAGGGTAATTGTCCGTGTGTGTACACTGGCATGCCTAATATTTTCAGTTTTATTTTCTACATCGAAGGTCCTCGGGCAGAAATAAAATGAAGGCAAATGAGATTCTTATGTCATTTCCATTGCCATCCATTTCAGCTCTGAGCACGACTGGGTCACTATGGCCCTGCTCTCCGAGTTGTTGGGAGTAGTCACGTTTGCAGGGGCGGGTTGATCAGTTGGTTGGAACACCATCCAGATACATCAAGGTTGCAGGTTCAATCCCCTGTTACCAGTAAATCCACCAATAGGTGGGAAGCAGATGGGTCCTCTCTCAATCTCAAATCAGCAAATATCACATGATTGCCCTTTTATGTGTGATCTCATGAAGAAAATTCACTGACGAAGAAGATAGACTTGAGGCATGGGAATATGGGACAGCCTGATGAATTTCAGAGGGAAGTGTGTGTGTGTGTGGGGAGGTGGAGGAACAAGGTAACCAAAGCACTTAAAGGCATACTAGAGGCCCGGTGCACAAAATTCATGTACTCTGGGAAAGGGGTGTCCGTCAGCCTGGCCTGTGCCTTCTCACACTCCGGGAGCCCTGCCATCGATCGTCCCAAAGAGGAAGGTCCTGCCCACCCAGCCGGGGCTCTGTGATGGGTCTCCCCTGAGAGGGAGGCCCCGCCCAGCTGCCATACCCCATCTCTCGGTGGTCTGGCCCTCCCTCTTTGGAGCAGTTGTAGAGCCCCCCCGCCCCCCCCATTGATCGCCCCACTGGCCGATGGCCTGGACCTCCCTCCTATCCAAACGCATCACACCCGCCTTGGCTGGCCGGATCCCAGTGGGAGTCATAGTTTTTCCCTGATGGTCATTTCACTGTTTGGCCGTTCAGTCGATTTGCATATTGCCCCTTTATTACTCTAGATACGCATAACCCATGGACCATAATAGTATGGGGAAGGACTGGGTCTGGGTGCGAAATGGGTGGAAGGGCGCAATGGGTAAAAATGGGGGGACATCTGTAATTCTCTTAATAATAAAGATTTAAAGAATTAAAAGAAAGAATAGTCAGATTTGCAATTATATCTCAATAAAGTTAAGGGGATGCCATATAGCCATACAGTCTAAAACAAAAATTCCTTTCCATCTTCCTGTAACATGGGCCACGTTCTCATCATGGTCTGGTTAATTCATCACTTTTACCAGTTAAAAACTGTTCTGGTCCCAGCACGCATGACTCAGTGAGCATCGACCTATGAATTGAGGTCAGGGTTCGATTCTAGGTCATGCCCGTGTTATGGGCTCAGCCAATCAATGATTCTCATTACTGATGGTTCTGTCTTTCTATCCCTCTCTCCTCTGAATCGATACAAAAATAATCTTTTTAAAAACGAAAAACCATACAAAAACCTGGTCGGTTGCTAAATAACCGAGTTCATGCTGTCTTCTTGTCCCTGGATAGACAGCGTGACCACTTTCTGGAAACCTCTTTTCCAGAAAGGAGTGTATGTCAGCATTATATTGTACGCAGGCAATTGAGTTGTTTTGTCCCTGGCTTTGTATGTTCATTTGTCTGCTAACGTTATGGACAAACAGAGACATGTGTGGCTTCCTGTGTCTGTAGCTCCTCTCCCATCATCTCAACACACGTGATGCAGACACCACCCAGTGTCTGAGCTCTGAAGGCCTGTGTGGATGTAGCCTGCTTAGTGCAGTGGTCGGCAAACTCATCAGTTAACAGAGCCAAATATCAACAGGACAATGATTGAAATGTCTTTTGAGAGCCAATTTTTGAAACTTAAACTTTCTTCTAATGCCACGTCTTCAATATAGACTCACCCACACCTTGGGATTTTGTGGAAGAGCCACACTCAAAGGGCCAAAGAGCCCCCATGTGGCTCTCGAGCCACAGTTTGCCGGCCATGGGCTCAGTGGAAAGGAAAGAATTAACGTTGCTGAGAGAAGGTGACACTTCCCAAGCTTGAACCTGGCTGGTGGAAAATTCAAATTCCCCCATGACATTGTTTTGCCTCTTCTGCACATTAATTATCACCGCACCTTGAAGAGGGTTCAGTCATTAAGTAATCATAAGGCGCTGATTGATGAAATCCTACAAAGTGTTTGCTTTTCAGAATCTGTGTCTCCCGTAATAAGCGGTGGGAGTTTATCCAAGCAAGGGGCGCTTGCCTCCCCTCTCTGCTTTGATCCAGATGCGCCGCAGTTTCTACCTGCTGCTTTCAGTGGGCGCTGAGAACACCTTTTGTGTGGGGCCCACTCACAGCTAGAGGGGACCGGTGGCACCAGGAAACAGGAATAATGTCATCTCCCCACTACCCAAAGCCAGCGCTCCCCAACCAAGCCTGGCGGTCCCCTGCTGTTCCAGGAACTTGAGTGGGACTGAACCCTGTTTGTTGTAAAAAATGATCTAATTAAACACAAGTTGACCACTGGGGACTCGGAGTTTGCTTTGCACACCATTTTAGAGACCGGGTTCCTTTTCTTAGAGCCACAAAGGTGGAGGTCTATTTTTTTTAAATTAATATATATATTTTATTGGTTTTTTTTTTTTACAGAGAAGAAGGGAGAGGGATAGAGAGTTAGAAACATCGATGAGAGAGAAACATGCATCAGCTGCCTCCTGCACGGCCCCTACTGGAGATATGCCTGCAACCAAGGTACAAGCCCATGACCAGAATCTAACCTGGGACCTTTCAGTCCGCAGGCCGATGCTCTATCCACTGAGCCACATAGGTTTCCACACAGGTGGAGGTCTTGAAAGGAGCGGGTTCTGTATGGGCGGGATGGAGCAGAAGCTGTGTTGCCACCTGCTGGAAGCTGCAGAAGTCCTTTGACCTTCTCCTCACAAGAACACAGATGCTCTATCTCTGACATCTCTCCCCACCACCTTCCGTTTGGCTGGCCTTTCTTCATACATGTGATGGATGGCCAGAAAGGGAGCTCTGTGTAGGTTTTCTGGAGGGAAATTCTTCCAATGTAACAGTAAAGCAGATCAATAACTTTGAACAGACTTAAATAAAAGTGATCGTGTATGAATCTTTGTGCACCTGTAACCCGAACCTTAACCCTCACTCTGGTCGCGTGAGGCTGCCTTTTCAGAAAGATGCAACATGAGCCTGGCTGCCATGTCTTAGTGGATGAGTATCGACCCATGAACTAGGAGGTTGGGTTAATTTCCCATCGGGGCACATGCCCGGGTTTAGTAGTTTAGGGCTCAGTCCCCGAGTGTGGGAGGCAGCTGATCAATGATTCTCTTTCATCACTGATGTTTCTATCTCTCCCTCTCCCTTCCTCTCTGAAATCAATGTAAATACACATACAAATAGATATAGATATGGATATAGATATATATGTACTGAGTGGCCAGATGATGATGATCTCTGAACACATAATAATCTGGCCACTCAGTGTCTGTCCTATAGAATAAAAGGCTAATATGCCAATTGTTCCCTCGACCAGGACTTCAACCAGCAGGCAATCTGGCCAACTGCCCATGTCCCCTCCCCCTGGCCAGGCTGGCTGGACCCCACCCATGCATGAATTCATGCACCGGGCCTCTCTAATATACACACACACACACACACACACACACACACACCACATACTGAGCGACGAGATTATGCATTCAGAGATCATAATAATCTGGCCACTCTGCGTGTGTGTGTGTGTGTGTGTGTGTGTGTATACATTACCTGTATAGAATCTTAGCCTCTGACTTCTGGATTAGAAAGAAGTGAGAGAGACTTTCATGTGGTCCCCAAATTAGAAAGCTTAAATTGAAATAGCAACCAGTTGTACTGATGACCCAGGCCAGACTGATCCTTATTGAACTTGATCTATGTCCCGCCTGGCCTGGCAGCTCCCTGTGTGGTCCGCTCCGCTGCTGCTTCTATAGGGCGAGGCAAGTGAGCACTGACCTGGGGAGCAAAACTTAAAGGGGCGCTTCAAAATGCTGCAATCACAGTAAATATCCGGGAATTCTTCCCTTTAAAAAATATTGATTTCTGAGAGGGAGAGACGTCAATGATGAGGGAGAGTCATCGATCAGCTGCCCCCTGCACACCCCCTACTAGGGATTGAGCCCGCAACCCAGGCATGTGCCCTGACCTGGAATCGAACTGTGACCTCCTGGTTCATAGGTCAGTGCTGGACCACAGAGCCACGCCGGCCAGGCTCAAGTTCCCTGGTGAAGGTCAGTTGATTAGGAACCTTGGTTATTTGCAGTCTCGTTTGCCACCTAACCAACCCTAGCCTGTCACCAGAAGGTGAAGGTCATGGGACACATCTCACCCTTGGCTGTTGCTGCTGCTTCAGGGATTCAGCATCCTCACTGTCTGCTCAGCTTTGTCCACCAAGGTACTGGGGAGATCGGGTCATTGGCTTGGACACGCAGGGCTGTTCTGACAGGTGCGAGGTCCCTCCTGCGGGTCCTGCATTGTCTTTTCTGTGGGAAATGAGGGGGGCATCCTGACCCCTGAGGCGTGCACCCCTCTGGCAGCAGGCTTCACCGCCATTCATGCCTCTGTCCCCGCGGGGCCGCACCGAGCAGGGCAGGAAGTCCAGAACGGCTGATTTGAATCAATGAATGGATTCCACGGGCGCATCCATCTTCCGGAAGGAATCTGAGAGCTGGTATTTATAATCCCCATTGTCCAGCATCTGTTTCCCACTCCCCAACGGCGGAAGGCATCGCCCGGTGTCCAGGCGCTGTGTCTGAGCAAGCTTGCTGACCAGCAGCTCCGGGGGGGCCGGCTGAACTGGGAGCCTCAACAGGCCTCTCCTGTTTCCGGGTGCCACGGGGCATCTGTGGTTCTGCTCCTCGCCACTCTGCATCCCAGTCTGACTCCACTGGCTCCCAGTGTCTGTGCTGGGACTCCAAGTGAATGTGTGCGGAGGTCTGTTGTTGTATCTAGAATCTTCTCATTCATTCATTTATTAATTTTTTTATTTTAAAAATTTATATTTCATTGATTTTTCACTGAGAGGAAGGGAGAGAGAGACAGAGAGAGAGCAAGAAGCATCGATGAGAGAAACACTGATCAGCTGCCTCCTGCACGCCCCCCACTGGGGATGTGTCCGAAACCAAGGTACATGCCCTTTGCCGGAATTGAACGCAGGACCCTTCAGGCTGCAGGCTGACACTATGTCCAGTAAGCCAGTTTAGGCTGTTTTATTTGAACTTAATTGATTTATCAACTACTTATAATATCTCTTAGCTATACTGTAAAGTTCCCATTGACTTCCAGGATAAAATTTACATAGGCTGGTATCTATCCACATACTATCCATTCTCTCTCTCTTATCCACATACTATCCATTGTCTCCGCCCCCCCCCCTCTCAAGCACACACACACACACACACACACTCACTCACTCACTTGCAGTGCCCATGAAGGGCAAATTGGCTGCACTTTTCAAAGAGGAACTTGTAGAAGGTAATGCTGGCCCGCATTGTTATACTTGGTTTTTTACTACATTTTTTTTCTTTTTCATTTATTTTACAAAACAGCCTTTACAACAAATATGTATGCCAGGCAGTGAGGTCAAGAAAGGAACTGTGGCCCGGACAGCGTGGCTCAGTGGTTGAGCGCTGACCTAGGAACCTCAGATGGTCAAGGTTCAATTCCAGGTCAGGGTACCCGCTGGGGTTATGAACTGATCCCCAGTGGGGGATGTGCAGAAAGCAGCCGATCCGTAACTCTCATCATTGATGTTTCTACCTCTCTCTCCCTTTCCCTTCCTCTCTGCAATCAATAAAATATACATTTTTAAAAATCGTAGAGAGTTGCGGCGAACTTGGCTTTCAGATGTGAGGTTTCCGGTTGGTGGGAAGATACCCCTTATCATTTCTTGGGAGAAGGGAACTTCATGGAGGAAATGTGGGTACCTCATCATTAGCTGGTGAGTGCAGTCAGAGACCACATAAGCCCTGGGTCCACTGACCACAAGTCCCTGCCAGGTCCCCCCCGGTTTAGGTCCCATCGCCTCAATGAGGTCGCATAACAGTGGTTAACCTTGCAAAATAAGCCCCAAATCTCGGTCGCCGCGGGGCAAACGCAAGGAAGAAAAGGTAGCCTTGTTACAGTATTGTCTTTGCACGCCAATCAGCTGTGAGGGGCCTGTGAGCGAACATGCCAGATTGGTTGTGCAGGATGCCTGCCATCAGGGCATCGCAATGACACGCTGTGGCCTGGTGGCCACTTGTGATGTGGAGTAACGTCTCAAACTTTTTGGACAGTGCCTTTGGGTTCACTTCAGACTGCATGTCATATACCCAAGATGAATGAACTTGTGACCGCCCCTATTCAGGGACCCATGGCTGAAAAGGCTGGGGGAGCAGTTACTGTATTTTCCGGCGGATAAGGAGACTTTTTAACCCAGGAAAATTTTCTCAAAATCAGGGGTCGTCTTATACACCTGCTGTCATTTTATAGGGCGAGTATATCCCAAACTCTTTATTTTAACTGGAAAAATCAGGGGTCGTCTTATACGCCGGGTGTCATCTTATAGGGTGAGTATATCCCAAACTCTCTTTTAACTGGAAAAGTTGGGGGTCATCTTATAGGGTGAGTATATCCCATACTCTGTATTTTAACTGGAAAAGTTGGGGGTCGTCTACTCGCCAGGTGTTGTCTTATAGGGCGGGTATATCCCAAACCCTGTATTTTAACTGGAAAGTTGGGGGTCGTCATATACGCCCAGTCGTCGTATCCGCCGGAAAACACGGCGCTGCCCTGCGTGCAGCTCACACGCGGAGAGGCAGCTGGCCCTCATCTCCGCAGCCTGGAAAGTTGCTGATGGAAAGAGAAAAGAAAAGGGTGGCAGACTCAGCTCCCTGCAGGGCCCCGGCCCCCGGCATATCCCGGGAGCAGATGCCAAAAATGTGCTTCTCCCGGCACCGGGCATGGCCCTGCTCCCCGCGCGTGCCAGGGGCTGGCTAGGAGCTTGGCAGGATGCTGGCAGAGGTGCCGGGGCGCTGGCCGCGCGCCAGGCGCTGAAACGCAAGCCCGGCCTGTAATGGAAGCTCTGGGAATGCAGGGTGCCTCCCCATTAGGCATTCTCCTCGTGTTTCACATCAATGCATCCTGTTCTCGGGCGGCGAGCGGGCCGTTTGCACCGGCTCATTCAAATTGAATGCTGGTAAACGGAGTCCTGCGCGCGGAGCAGCCCGGCACCTCCGGAGGGGAGGCAGGAGCGGGGTGAGGCTGCCCCCGGGTCCTCTCTTGTTTATTGGACGCTGCTTTGCCCGCCTCAGACTCACCCTGGGCACTTTGCAAAGAGACGCTGATGGGGCGCCCGATGCCTGCGTGGCCAGGGCATCCCTGCCTCTCTGCCTCGGATTTTCTGGGCAGTGAAGTTCAAGGTCTCCTACGTGGCCTCACCTGTTGGCCCCCAGCGCAGCGTGGCTGATGTTTTGCTGGCAGAGAAAGCCGCTCCGGAGAGGCGGTTCGCAGCGCATCTCTCTTTTGTTCTGTATCAGGGCTGTGGCTTTAACTTTGTCACAGACTCACAGACGGGGAGGAGGGCGAGCCTGCAGAGGGCTCTTCGCTGCCTGCTCTGCCCGTTAGTTTTAAACAGCGGCCGGGCATCCCCCGGCGCAGGGCTGGCTGCTCTGGAGTCCTCCGCTCTGAGGAATGAAGACGCCGTAGGGCAGTGAACCTGAACTTGGCCCGTTCATCCATACTGCATTGAGTGATTGCATGGAGTGGAGTCAGATGCCACTGGGGAGTGAAGAGCGCGCATCATCTTGCATCCCTGCTGGATGTAGTGGGAAGGACCCTTGACAGAATCCAGTAATTAACAGGTAAACCATGAAGTGTGTGCGGGCGTGGGAACGTGCGGGCTGAGGGGAAAGGGCCTGGGGAAGAGGGAGCGAGGTTGCTGGGGTTTCTTGACCAGTGGACCAGGGCAAGGTGGGGGGAGGTTTCTTTGTGTGACTGCTTGTTCTTTACTTGCTGCCGTTACTTGCTGAAGTTACTTTTATATACGAGGATCGCTCTTCATTGTAGGAGACTCTGTCCCCGGAGCAGGGGCGTGCTCAGCTGGGATTCTGGGGAACAGAAAAGTGGGTCCTCTGAAATGAATGAGTCCACTCTGGGCTGCCCCTGGGGACCTTTCAGTTGAACCCTCATCTTGAAAATGCATTTGGTGTTTGCAGTAGCGGTTCTGGGGTGTGTGTGTGTGTGTGTGTGTGTGTGTGTATTTTTCTTTCTTTCCAAAATCTAAGAAATGGCTGTGAGAGACACAGGAAGACTGGGGAATGGGCTATTGGTCTCAGAGCCCTTTCTAAAGCTGTAGGGGTTCCCAGGGTCTTTTTGGCAGGATGCTGATGAGAAGGTGAAGTTCTAAGTGAAAGCGTGTCATCCGCCTCGTGAACTGGAGCCCCGACTTTTGTAAATCATTGCTCCATGGGTGGCTTTTCTATGAAGACTCTCTCAAAGTCCGCCGCGTCTCCCGGCTGGATTGTGTGCGAGCTCTTGATGAATTTTGCCGCCGCGCCTAGTAAATCTCCTGGCCAGCTCTGCGAGGGCTTTCGCAAGCCGCATTAAAAATAGAAGGATAGATTTTTAATTAAGTTGAGTATTGCCTTCGCCCTTGCAGGAGCTGAAATGCAGTTAGGTGGGCATGTGGACAGTGCGAGTCTGTTGCTTTTAACAGGCTGCTCATACCAGTTGAAGTTTAAAAATCATCCCGCTCTTTAGGTTTTTAAGGTGTATTCCCTTGCCCGCCCCCTACCATGGAAAGCATTGCATATCTGTGTCATTTTTAACACTCAGCTGGCATGAACATGTAATGATCATTTGTGATCAGTTATATGTATACCCATCTTATACATCTGCTCATAATTTATTAGTTTTCACCCACGTGTGTATACCTATCTTCCAGAAGATTTTGTTCCGAAGGTGAGGGCTGAGCAATGCCCTGTGCCAGAGGCGGAGTTAAGGAGACAGAGGATAGAGTAAAGCATCCTTGGCATCTGAATACAGGTTCTCGAAGGTAGAGAAATACCCAGGGGCGCATCAGCAGTGGGACTGCACTTGAGAAACAATGCTGGTCATTACCCAGGGGCGCACCCGGCAGGACACGCTGGGCATTATTTCCGGGCCAGAGACGGCATCCGAGCTGAGGAGGGAGCCCGCGATTTAAGGGAGGAAACGCGAAGACTTGGGGGGAAATTGATATCGGAAGTGGAGCGTCTAATGGAGTCCCTGCTGGCACGCGGATCAGCTCCTTGGTAACTTGATCGCGAAAACCAGTTTGATTGAGTGGTGGCCGGTTTTTCCTCAGTTTGAGCCTACAGAAGTGTGCTCACCCATCTCTTTGGTTTAGTTATTTCACTTCTTCCTCAAGGTACCAGTGAGGTTTTTCCAAGAAATGCTTTTTTTCCACGAGGTTTTAAATGTATGAACATATGGCTTCATTGAATACTTTGTAGTAAAATGTCAAAGAAAATAGCAGATATGGTAGAAAAGAGAACTCAATTTTTTAGGAATTCAGGAATGAGGAGTGAGCTTATAAAAGAGCAAGATGTAACGGCACGATGTAGGAGGATTCGAACCACTTTCCCCTCATTTTCAATGGAAATGGAAACCTTGTTCTCTGAATACCTGTCATTCCAGCCTGCATAGCTGGGCAGCAGTTGAAAGCAGGTTGCATAAGCTCGCCTCTCTTCCTGAATGTTCCACCTGATGTGGATGAGCCATTGCGTTCTTTACCGTGTGAACGCTTTTGCTCAAACTACCATGTGTCTGGTCCATTGAAGAAAGGTGTCCACAGTCCCTTGGCCCTGAACTTGCTCCAGGAAACATTGCTTTGAGGGTGCAGCCTGGCCCGCCTTGTGAAGCAGACAGGAAGCGTGTTTTTTTTTTTTCTGAGACGCGTGACGTCACGAATGTCTGCACTGGAGTCATTTCCCAGACTGAGTCACCAAAGCAATTGTCATCTCGGTGCCGAGCCGGGTTTGCTGAAGAGCCGGGAGTGTGTTCGGTCCTTATCTAATTAGCAGAATGCCACAGGGAAGCGGAGCGCACGCTCTCTCCGCTCTGCAGTTGGGGTGACCGAGGGACCAGAGGGAAAGCATTGTCCCCCAGATGACCCCCAAAGCCACCCACACGGAGCTAGGGAATGAGCCAGGGTGAACTGGTCGGCGGGCCTGAGCTTTTTACTTCGGACCTTGCCCGCTGGCTCTGTGTGCGCCTGCGGTCTGCTGCCCACAGGGGACGTGTTCTAATTGATCTCACCCACCCCATCCTAACATGTAATGGATGGAGCATCCCAGCGATCAAGCGGAGTGAAATGCAGGAAGAACATGCCTGTGGGTTGAACACGTGGAGTTGCAGAGTTAGCCAGGGTCAGCGCAGGTCTTGTGACCCACATGGTAGGGATAAAGCTCATGAAATCCCTGTGTTTAAACTTGAAAAATCATTTAACCCCGTCTCCAGCCGCCCGTCATCTGGCAAGGAAGGTGCTGAGATGGGTCCTCTCCCTTGATCATGTGCTTCTCTTAGTATGTCCCCTTTTAGGAAGCAACACTGGTGACACCTGCTTATTCCAAGTTGAATTTAAGTTATTGAGGATTTGGACACAGTATTCTCATCCACTCCTGAGGGCTTACTCCCTTTATTGAGTGCTTATTTGGGCAGACCTTGTATCCCGGTTACAGGGTAACACAATGATTTCACATGCATAGAAGTTCATGGATGTCCTATATGTTAAGGTATGATTTCAATTCTGAAATAGACAGCAAAGCATTTTAGTATAGCATGTGATTTAGATTCAAATGTAGCTGGATGGCAAGGCCATGACTTGCCACGAGAGCATTACAAATCGAGTGTGGCTGAGGGCAGGTGGAAAGTGCACTGTGAGGTAGTGATCTAGTGGTAGGGTCTGGGCAGATGGATTTTATTTTATTTTAAAAATAGACACTGAGTGGCCAGATGATGATGATCTCTGAATGCACAATAATCTGGCCACTCAGTGTGTGTGTGTGTGTGTGTGTGTGTGTGTGTGTTAGTAGACCTGGTGCATGAATTTGTGCATGGGTGGGGTCCGGCCAGCCTGGCCATGGGTAGGGGACATGGGCAGTTGGCCAGCTTGCCTGCTGGTTGAACTAGTTGAGAGGACAATTTGCATATTAGCCTTTTATTCTGTAAGATATACACTGAGTGGCCAGATTATTATGTGTTCAGAGATCATCATCATCTGGCCACTCAGTGTATATTCTTTTATTGATTTCAGAGAGGAAGGGAGAGGGAGACAGAAACATCAATCATGAGAGAGAATCATCTATTGGCTGCTTCCTGCACGCCCCCTACTGGGGATCAAGACTGCAACCTGGACATGTGCCCTGACTGGGAATTGAGCTGTGACTTCCTGGTTCATAGGTTGAAGGTCAACCACTGAGCCAGGCTGGCGTAGGCAGAGCAGGTGGATTTTAGAAGGAAGGTATGCAAAATGGTGCAACCCTACCAGGGACTGAGATAAAATAACCCGCAGGACGGTCTCAGCCCATGGCCTGGCGCTGAACGGCACCCTCATGGGCTGGATGTGAAGCTGATGGGTGAGGAACCAAGCCGGGAGGGGGGCAGCATAGACACCGCGCCTTTGGGGTGATGATGGGGTGGACAGTCCTCCAGCCTTTCAGAGAAGGAGGCGGGTCCAAACAACAGGGGAAGGACAAGACCTGCTGGAGATGGCAGGAGCCCAAGAAGCCAGAAGGACTTGGGTGCTCACAGTTAGCGACAGAAGCACAAAGGTGGCAGGGACCCCTGCTCATGGCACCCCCGGGGCGAAACCTGGTGTGACACAAGAGAATTGTGAGGGCAGAACCCAAAGGCCCCTCATAGGCCAGGTCTAAAGGCGGCGAGGAACGCTATGAGAGGAAATCTGGGGACATGGGGAAGAGAGAAAGGACTGACTCTTATTTTACTGTGGCTGTGGGTACTGAGACCCAAGCGGAGGTGCTGCTGATGGTGTGATGCCAGCGGAGGGCGGGGCCGCAGGGAGACATGCCAGGCTGGGAGGGCTGGGCTGTGGGGACAGTTGGTTAAGTTTGAAGCATCTCACCTGCATTCGCCCCTGGAAAGTTGGGGCAGCCTGTCATCATTGGTTTTGGAGCAAATAGCCCTGCGCCTCTCTGTGGCCAGCCTGGGGGTAACTGAGCCCCATGGGGGTGGTTTGCTCCCCAGCCCCACACTCCCCAGGCCTCTGTCTTGCTCGCTCTTAACCAGAAGCCTGACCCCAGTCTGAGCAGGAATGTTCTCTCTATTTGTCCCATGCCTGAACGGAGACTCTGTCTGGGGCGCAGTGATCGGTCCTTTTCACCACCTTCTCCCCAGCGCCCCGGCACTGCCTTTCCTGACTGAATGGCTGGCTGCTCGGTCCTTTGGAGACCCTTCGGGAAGTTTCCCAGCAGACCGTGTTGCTTTTACTCTGCGTTCCAGCTTTCCCCCCTGCAAGATGTTTAACATTTTCATTGATTAGGGTAACACCTGAGACTTCTGGAGGTACATAATAAATATTTATAAACTTGAATTTATGCCTCCAAAATACAATGTAATTGCTACTGTTAAAATTTTATAGTCGTAATCGTGCACAGATAGAAAAATCTCTAGCATTGAAACAATATATTTAAAGCAATACTTCTCCCACAAGGGTCATTTGCCACTCCCTCCACGTGAGACACGTGGAACTCTCTGAAGATATTTTATATATATATATATATATATATATTAGAAAGGAAAGGAGAGGGCAAGAGAAAGAAACATCAATGATGAGAGATAATCATGGATCGGCTGCCTCCTGCGCTGGGGATAGAGCCCACAACTTGGGTATATGCCCTGACCAGGAATCGAACTGTGACCTCCTGGTTCATAGTTCGATGCTCAACCACTGAGCCATGCTGGCCGGGCTGAAGACATTTTGTTGTAATGGGCGTGGGTGTTGCTTGCATCTAGTGGATAAAAGCCAGGGCTCTGCTGAGCACCCGGCAGTGAACATGGCATCCCCAAATATACTCTGATGTGGCCCCAATATCAGTAGTGCTGACTCTGAGAAACCTGATTTATGATACAAGTCTGATCACACCGTTTTAGAAGAATTCTTATTATTTGTCAGTGTTTTCCATTAAACTCTGTGTTTCTGAGGGGCAGTGGGTTGTTGTACATTTGCATCCCCCAGATTCGGCATAGTATCTGAATATATTAGCCTTTTCATACATGATGGCTGAATTGATGAATGAATGAATGAATACTAATGATGCTTCAGTATCTTCTTTGAAGCAACATCATCATTAAAAAAAACGTATTTCAAATCAAGGCCTCCACACGAGGTACTCAATAGGGTCAATGCCAGGTTGTAAAAGCAGAGACAGAGCAGCCACTTTCCATCTGTATTTCACTAGGCCACTGGAGCCCGGCTCTTGTGACTCAGTGGTTGAGCATCAACTCATGAACCAGAAGGTCTCGGTTCGATTCCTGATCAGGACACATGTCTGAGCTGTGGGCTCGATCCCCAGTGGGGAATGTGCAAGAGGCAGCCAATCCTGCTTCTTTCTCATCATCCATGTTTCTATTTCTCTCTCCCTTCCTCTCTCTCTAAAAAAAAAGTATTTAAAAAAAATAAGAAAATAAAGACACGAAGCGGGGTTGGGGTGAGGGTTAGCTTGGGGGACACACATGGGCCATCCAAGAGGCTCTGTCAAAAGTCCCTCTGGGCCAAAACCGGTTTGGCTCAGTGGATAGAGTGTTGGCCTGCTGCGGACTGAAGGGTCCCAGGTTCAATACCGATCAAGGACATGTACCTTGGTTGCAGGCACATCCCCAGTAGGAGGTGTGCAGGAGGCAGCTGATCGATGTTTCTCTCTCATCGATGTTTCTAGCTCTCTATCTCTCTCCCTTCCTCTCTGTAAAGAACATCAATAAAATATATTTTTAAAAAAGTCCCTCTGGAACCTAAGTTGTTGGATCCTCTCTGTCCGTTGAGTGACAGGAAGAGGTGGCGCATCTTCCCACCTCTATGCAGAGGGCAGCGCTGGGCACAGCGATGTCCTGCTGAAGAAGTTTGCGGGAGCCATGTCCTTCCCTCCCTCCTGGGCCGGGGGCCACAGATGGAAAGTTCTGAATGTCCTCTGGCACGCACACCAGCTGCGTTTTGTTTACCTTGCATTTCCTAAATTTATCTGACCGTGTAACTCCGCTTTCCTGTAATAGCCTTTGCAACTAGGATTCCATTTTAGGAAATACTCCTAAAGCGAAGAAGACCATAGTTTGCCTGGCTGGTGTGGCTCAGTGGTTGAGCATTGACCTATAAACTAGGACATCACGGTTTGATCCCCAGTGAGAGTACATGCCCAGGTTGTGGGCTAGATCTCCAGTAGGGGTTGTGCAGGAGGCAGCCAATCAATGATCCTCTCATTTCTTTTTTTCTCTCTCTCTCATCTCCCTTCCTCTCTGAAATCAGTAAATGCTATCTTATAATCCTAGCTAATAAAAGAGAAACATGCAAATTGACCGTACCTCTGCTATGCCCACAAGTCACACCTACTAGCCATTCAGGAGTGAGCATGCAAATTAACCAAACCAAGATGGCGGTTAATTTGCATGTCCCGGTGCAGAGCGAAAACTGAAGACAGCATAGAAGGAAGTCAAGCACTGCAGAAGGGAGGGAAACTGCAGAGAAGCTACCAACTGGGGCGAGGGAAAGGGAGCTAAGCAGGCAGGGCTACAGAGAAGGGAGGGAAGCAGGCAGGGGGGCGGAGATAGGAGAGAAGCAGGCGGGGCAGCAGAGACCGCTGCAGGAAACCCTATTCTTGCAGGACTCTTCCTGCAATGGGCCTCTAGTCCTAGCTAATAAAGAGGGATATGCTAATTGACCCTCACTCTATCACCAAGATGGCTGCACCCACAGCTGAAGCCGAGTTCCCATAAGGAGCCTCAACGAGCAATCAGCAGGGACCTGCCCCCATAGGGCTTAACTGGGGAACCTCAGGCCATGACCCCTACCCTGGCACCAGGCCAGGGTACCTGAGGCCACACCCACTGCCTGGAGGGGCTTGATGGGGGACTTCAAGGTACACTTCCCTTCCTGGTACTGGGCTAGGGGACCTCAGGCTGCTCCTCCTGCCCCAGTGCCAGGCCAGGGGACCTTAGGCTGTGCCCCCCACCAGATGGGGCTTGACAGGGGACTTCAAGTTGCACCCCCCACCCCAGAACCAGGTGGGGGGACCTCAAGGTGCACCCTCAGTGCTGGGTCAGGGGAACTCAGGCTGCGACTCTGCCCAGCGGGGCTTGATGGGGGGTTCCTCAGGCCATGCCCCCCACTCAGTGTGGCTTGACAGGGTATATCATGCCATGTCCCCCACCTGGCGGGGCTTGACAGGAACCACAAGGCTAAGCTTAAGGAGAACAGGCCAGGACCGTGTTAGAAACACGTCAACTCCTGTTCTGCCATTGAGCTGGGAGGTCTTAGGTGAGTCATTTAACTGCCCTGAGTTTCTGCTGCTTTACCCTGAATGGAAGAGGGTCAGGGCCCATGACTTCTGCGGCTCCCAGTGCTAACACTCCATGATGAGAGATCAAGCGGACTTTTATTCAGTTTTGACCATCTCCTGTCTCCCGGAAGAGCCCAATGTTGCTGAAATTTCCACTCAATGAAATAACCCTCTCAAATGTGAAGCCCAAACAACAGCCCATTTTCATTGACCATGATGTGCGGGAGGCAAGCTTGGGGGTGGGGGAGGGCTGGCATCCATGTATAGACCACAGGGATTTTGCAGTGAGTGATGGAGGGGAATTTCTGAGCAGCTAAGATGGGAAATTTCTGGATGGGTGGATCGGGAGGGACTACTCCTTCTCATGGCTCCACCTGGAGCTTGACAAGCATTCTGGGGTCTCCCTCAACCTTTGGGGCGCCTTTGCTCATTGCTTGCTCAGTACCTGTACCCTTCACCTATTCAGTGTGCTTTTTGGAAATAAAAACCACCTGAGTGAAGTATGTAAGTATGTGCTTCCTGGCTCCTTACACTGCAGCCAGCTTACGATCGCTGCATGGAAATGCCACACAGTTCTTCCATTTTCACCAAATACAGTGGTACCTCAAGATACGAGTTTAATTCGTTCCGTAACCTTGAGGCATGGGAAACTATGAGACGCTCGAGTCGCGGTAAACTGGTGGGTCGTGTGCAGCCGACCGATCCCCTCAATTAGTCCTATCTCAAATGTTGCTCGTATTTCAAAGCAAAAATCACTCGCTCGAAGGCTCGTATCTCAAAAATCTCATATGTTAGGGCACTTGTATCTCGAGGTACCACTGTATGTCTCATGATACAAACGGGCCAGGAATTGGGAACAGAAGAGATGCAGCTCAAAGGACAGAGGCTCTTCACAAAGATTCAAAAACGGAGCCCTAGCTGGTGTGGCTCAGGGGATAGAGCGTTGGGACTGCAGACCCAAGGGTCTTGGGTTCATTTCCGATCAAGGGCTGGTACCTTGGGTGCGGGCTCCTCCCTGGCTCAGGCCTTGGTCAGGGCTCATGCAGGAGGCAACCAATTCATGTGTTTCTCTCACATCGATGTTTCTCTGTCTCTCTCTCTCTTTCTTCCACTCTTGCTAAAAATCAATGGAAAATATCTTTGGGTGAGGATTAACAACAAACAACAAAAAAGAGTTGGAAATGGAGATGGTGGTTAAGTAAGGAGAGGAAGGGGAGAAATTTATTGCACAATAGGAAGCTGTGATAAAGAGCTCTTCGTGGGGAGTGAGGCTCACCCTAAAGATCCCCACGGACCACTTGTTTTTCGTTCGCATTTTCCACGTCAGGAGGAGAACATTCGGTAACCATTTAGCAGTGATACTAGAAAGCAACCCAAACCTGCAATTATTGGTAAACAAGACAGACCGGAAACTGTGTTCAGGGTAGTGAAGGCCAGCTTTCCGCACTGTGTTTAGTGTTAACCGCGCTAATGGGGTTCGCTCTTCTTTTAAGTACCAGGCTAAGAGCCTCATAAAACAATAGGGAAGCCCTTGCGGCTTTGTCTCCATCTGAGATGAAAGTCTGATGATATCAGCCAGCGTTTCAGGAGCAAAACTTGCAAATGCTGCCTCCAGACACGTTTTCTCAGGGTTGCAGGTCCCACCACCCTCCCCGGGGGCGCGGGGACATTGAACTCTGTGTTAACAGCATTTCAGGCAAACCCGGTGATTAAAGGCTGCTCAGTTCTATTTGAGGGCATTAAATCGAAGCCTCCAGGAAATTCGAAGACAAATGAAATATGCCGAGAGCAGCCAGCTGAAAGATCAACAAAGGAGAGGCTTCCTGATTACAAAGTGAAATGAGTCTCACTCCGAGGCAGGAAGAGTGTGGAAGGAAACTCATCTCTAAGAAGCAAGCTTTTTAATAAGGTGTTCCGATTGAAGCAAGTAGATCAAGTAAATAAGTAAAACATAATGAAAGCGAATTAGTCGTACATCAGCATCTTGCTGGAATTCCCTTTTGTTCGGGAGATTTCATATAAACATTATATTAATGATGCTACTCTTCCTAATTCGATGTATTTGTATCATTTCAGGAACTTTCGGGTTTGTTTGTTTTTTTTTCCTATAATACAACTATCTGAAAGAGCTGTGGGCAATATGATAGGACATAAAGCAAATTCTGAGCGCATCGATGATTGTCCACGCCCTCTCTCCCCTTTCCTTCTCCCCCAAACATAGGATAGCCTAGCCTTGGGTGTGTCCTGTGTCCGTGGGTGGTGTCACCATCTCTGACACTTCAGTTGCCATTGTGACAATTCTTTTGCTAGGTTAACTTAACATCTGGAATGGAAGAGGCTCTATAGTCATACAGGGAAGTATTATACAGCCATGCAAAGAATGAAGTACTGTTATTAGCAACCTAATGTTTGAGTGGAAGAAGCCCAATGACATTATGTATACTGCATGTTTTCATTTAGATGAAGAAGAAAAACAGGCAGTACTAATCTAGGGCATGGAAGTCCTAAAAATGGTTACTTTGGGGGCCACTTGGATATTGACTGAGAAGGCTCCGGAGTGAACATTCTAGATGTTAGATATGCTCTATAGCTTGGCATGACTGGCTGTGGGTTCTATGGGTGTACACAAATGTGAAAATTCACTTACCTATACACTTAAGATTTATGTACTTTAATGTATACATTAGACCTCAGTAAGAAAATGTTAAAAGCTATTCACATTTGAACATGCAAGATACATTCTAGTCAATGTGTAGAAGACTTCACTTTTTATTTTTCGTTCATTTTTAAATATATTTTATTGCTTTTTTACAGAGAGGAAGAAAGAGGGATAGAGAGATAGAAACACCGATGAGAGAGAAACATCGACCAGCTGCCTCCTTCTACTGGGGATGTGTCCACAGCCCAGGTACATGCCCTTGACGAGAATCAAACCTGGGACCCTTCAGTCCACAGGCCAATGCTCTTTCCACCAGAACCAAACCAGTTAGGGCAAGACTTCAGTTTTGAAGAAGAAAGGATTTCTGAATTGCGAATATTAGAATATGTTATTTAATCGATAATGGTACCAGAGATCCTTGCTAAATATTAGTATATGCTTCCTCATTTCTCAGGAAGCCTTGCAGGGTAAGCAGTCTCATTAACATTTTGTCATTTGCCACCAAGAACAGTTCATCACTTGCTATCCTGCAGCTGCTAAGCATGGCTATGCTCAGCTCTAAGCCCTGATTTTCACTGGAGAAATAAATGAAATTGTGACTTCAGTAGAACTCAAATTGAAAGTGGAGTCTCACAAATTACTTGCTTTGATTGTTGTAGTTTCTAGTTTTTCTAGTTTGTCTTCTGCAGTCCACATCAGTCCCGGCTATCTTAGTACACTTGAGCATTGTGATTCAGGAATAAAGTGCAGGGAATCAAAGGTAGGTCACCAAACCTGAGGCCATAGCAGTGTTTTTTGTCCTGTCTGAGGACAGAACCTGGCAGTGGCAAGAAAAAGATAGTATTAATTGCAAAAAAAAAAAAAAGACATATAGCTCGCCCAGGGTGGCTCAGTGGTTGAGTGTCAACCTAAGAACCAGGAGGTCACATATCAATTTTCAGTCAGGTCACGTGCCCGGTTAGTGGGCTCACTCTCCAGTGTGGGGCGTGCAGGAGGCAGGTGATCCATGATTCTCTCTCATCATTGATATTTCTATCTCTCCCATTCCCTTCCTCTCTAAAATCAATAAAACACACACACACACACACACATATAAAATATTTGCAACAATTCAAGAGAACTTTTTCTCTTTATTTATGATCCTTCTTGACTTTTGTGTGAATTTCTCAAAACCCCAGTTTATATAAAATCTTTGTGAGACGATCACTTGCTCTCAATTCTTCGACCATCAACAAAAAATGTGTTTTGCTTGGGACTTTAGCCACATGACTTGAGCTCTCGAGAATGTCTTATATACAGAGATACTGGCAACACAACAATATATGTCCACCTCACTCCGAGAGTCATTTCGTCCATCAGTGGAGAATGGGATTGGGCCTTAGCGATCACATTGGGGACGCTCTCATTTCAGAAAAGACTGGAAATTGGTGCCCCGAAGGTGCAGTACTTTCTCCACAGCTTATTGCTCAGCAGCGAGGAAGCCAAGTCTGAAATGAATTACCTTACGATGTTCCTGCATCCGCGATGAATCACTGTACTTCCGGTGAACTTCTGGAGGCTAATAGCGAAATGTTACATATTGTTCAGAAATCCTCTCCTCTTTGCTTTCTTCTCGCACATTTCAGATTTTAATAGAATGGCTCAAGAGGTACTTTAACATGTAATCGAAAGGGTTTTGATGGAACTCCTCTATTATATTCATTCCCCTTATGTCTTAAAGACTTCCCAGTGGATCCGTAAGCGCTGACGTTCCCACATTGGTGTGGGAAGAAGTAGAGGTGGCTCACTGAGTCCGTCTTTGGAACAGGAAGGACTAGGAGAGATGCTCTGTCCCCTTATCTGAGAGTGAGACCCATAGGAAGTTAGAATCAGAAACGTCTCATAGGCTACTTCTTAAAAGCTTGAATTCCTTTAATACAGAATATTTTTTAACACAAATTATATCCTGGCTTGGCCTGCACTGCTCAGTGGTTGAGTGTTGACCTAGGAACCAACAGGTCAGTGGTTCAACCCCTGGTCAGGGCACATGCCTTTGTTGCGGGCTTGATCCCCAGTAGGGGCCGTGCAGGGGGCAGCAGATCTATATTTCTCTTGTTGATGTTTCTGTCTTTCTATTCCTCTGCCTTCGCCTCTCTCTAAAATCAATAAACACACAAAAAGTGGTACCTCAAGATACGAGTGCCCTGACATACGAGATTTTTGAGACACGAGCCATTGAGCGAGCAATTTTTGCTTTGAAATACGATCAACATTTGAGATAGGAGTCATCTCGCGGATCGGCCGGCTACACACGACCCACCAGTTTACCGAGACTTGAGCGTCTCATAGTTTCCCACGCCTCAAGGTTACGGAACGAATTAAACTCGTATCTCGAGGTACCACTGTATTTTTTTTACAAAAGAAGAACGTGCTGTGCTTTCTGCCACTGCTCTCTCATTGCTTCCCACCTTCCCCCAGTTCCTTCTTCACGTGATTGAAATGCGGAGAAAAACACAAATCAGACTCCTAACCTCTGAGGTCTCTGTTGCCAAGGAAGAATAATATCTCCAGGATGACTTCCTGGACAAAAGAGCTCAGCGGGCTTCTGTGATGATGGAACCCATCTAAGACGGGAGCATTTGTACCAGTACCTATGCTATGCTCTTGCTCCTGGCACTCCAGTTCCTCAGTGCTGCTCATGCGTGAATCCAGGCATTTGAGAGCTAGAGGGGCCTTTATTTAGAAACGAGGAAACTGAGGTATGAAGAGGTGGACCGTTTTCCTAGCTGCTGGGCAGCTTCTGAGGCACCAGCTTGTCTGATGTCTCACCAACGCCACTTCTGTCCTCGCTGCTATCAAAGGGCCACAGAGGTGAGTCCCCAGGGACAGAGGGCATCTGGATAGCGTTGATGCGCAGAGGCGCCACCTCCTGGCTAAGGGGAGTACTACCTTCCGGCCTGGCGATTTCTGAGCACTGCTGCTTGCCTCAGGCCAAGGACTAGACCCACCTAGTCCAGTAACTTTCTGCGGTGGTGCCCGTGTATGCTGACTGCCACATGTGGCTACTGAGTGCCTGAGAGCAACAGAGCTGTGCAGCTGAGGAACCGAATGATGATATCTAATGAGTTTACAAATAAGCTCTCATATCTATTACTATTAGGATTATTACCTATTGGTATTATATTAAGATATAGCTTATAGTATTAAAACAAGATATACATTATAATATGTAAAGATTTTCAATTAGTTCTGGTTTCATCTGTACATTTATTTCATTTAAAAAATATATTTTTAGCTGAAACCGGTTTGGCTCAGTGGATAGAGCGTCAGTCTGCAGACTGAAAGGTCCCAGGTTCCATTCTGGTCAAGAGCATGTACCTGGGTTGCAGGCACATCCCCAGTGGAGGATGTGCAAGAGGCAGCTGATCAATGTCTCTCTTTCATCGATGTTTCTAACTCTCTATCCTGCTCCCTTCATCTCTGTTAAAAATCAATAAAATATATTTAAAAAATATTTTTATTGATTTCTGAGGAAGAAAGAGGGAGAGACAATCATTAATGATGAGACAGAATCATGTGTACACTGCCTCCTGCATGCCCCCTATTGGGGATCAAGCCTGGAACCTTGACTGGAATTGAATCCAGGACCCTTCAGTCCACAGACCAACGCTCTATCCACTGAACCAAACGGGTTAGGGCCATTTACTTCCTTTCTTAAAGTAACGTATGCCCATCCATGGTCTGCATGGCAGAGAACGCAAATGGAACTGGGAAGTTTTGAATTCTCTCCTCTATGACTTCCGGGCCTTTCACTCTGGGCCCTGCTTTCTCTGGTTCTGAAGAAGAAGCAGGGATTTTAGGAGAGTGGCCAGATGCCGTAAAATGCAGTGAAGGATGGCTTGCCTGTTTATCTGAAATGCAAATGTCACTGAGGCTCTTATCTGGCAAACCTTTTAATCTGTGTTTTTAAACATAACATTTTTATTTCTCTCTGTGGCTTTAAGGAGGAAGTGGAAAAAATCGGAGACAAATGTTCAGCATCTCTTTTTCATTCATATTTCCCTAATAGGATTTTCTTGACTATAGCAGTCATTTTTTTAAGCCACGTGATTTATCTAAATTAAGATAGGCTCGGCCTATCTTGCCCACCAGGCTGGAAAACAATTAAGTAGGTATTGAACTGAACTGTAGCGAACTGTCAATTTCTAAAGTCATTATATCCCATTAATGGCCATTCTCAATGGGCCGTGTGTCCGGAGGCCCAACTTTTAAATAACCAAATCGTTGATCCCCTTTTCTTTTTCAGACAAGAGCATTTTTTTGGCTCGGATTTTGCTCCCAGTGTAAATATACCTGGCTTTTCAGGAAAATGATGGAAGATGACATTTCCTTTTGACTAATGTCTGTCTCCGAGAAGATGGGGAATTTGCGCATTTTTTTCCTCGAGTTCTCCATTTGTCAAGACAGTATTTCCACCCTGCAGGAGCACAGGGGAATAAAATATTTTCCTTCAGCTCCACCAGATACATTTTTAAAGCTCAGAAATCCAGGAGGAACTGCTGGATGCCAGGCTGGCTACTTACTCAGTTTTCCCCCAATGTACTTATGTACATGAAAGGTTTTATATATGCGTGTGTGCGATTACTTAATTGGAGATTAAATATTTACTCATTAAAAAATAATTGTAAATAAATAAGTCTTCACTCTGGCTGGTTTGGCTCAGTGGGGAGAGCTTCAGCCTGGGGACCGCAGGTTCCCAGGTTCAATTCCGGGCAAGGGCATGTAGCCAGGTTGTGTACTTGATCCCCAGTGTAGGTGGACCAGGAGGCAGCTGCTCAATGATTTCTCTCATCATTGATGTTTCTCTCTCTCTCTCCCTCTCCCTTCCTTTCTGAAACCTATAAAATATATATTAAAACAAATAAAGTATTAGCACTTGTAGCTGTTCTGTAAAGCTTCTTTGAAATTGCTCTATGTGCGTGATGAGAAGAATGACGAGTAGTGTTGACATCATTATGGAAATGACTTACTGCTTTGCCATCACTGAGTGACGGCTATCTCAAGTAAAAGCAGCAACCATTGCCAGAGGATGGAATCACAATGACACCCAGCATTTCAGGGTGACAGAGTACCATATACTCCTGCTCAAGCGGGACTGCAAAATGAGCGAATTTAAAACAAGTATTTATGCCCAGCTGGCATTACTTAGTGGTAGAGTGTCAACCTGTGAACCTGGAGGTTAAGGTTCGGTTCCCAGACGGGCACTTGCCCGGGCTGTGGGCTCCACCCCCAGTGTGGGGTGTGCTGGAGGCAGCCCATCAGTGATTCTCTCATCTTTGATGTTCCTCTCTCCCTCTCCCTCCCTCTATGAAATCAGTTAAAACACATAAAAGAAGTATTGAGCATGGTGAAACCCAACGGTGGCTCCTTTTCCAGGACAAATGACAAATGCAATTTGTCTGGGCCTTATCCGTACGAGCCCTTTGAACCAATCATGAACATTTCCCTTCTCCTTTAGTGTTCTTCTGCTTGCATTTCCAGTCAAATTTAAATACGTGCTTCCGCATGAAGGTTTTTAAAAGTGGTCTCTGGCCTTTTTGAGGGGATGATTTTGCTTTTTGTTGGCCAACTCAAAACAAGTTCTACTATGGTAACCCCCTGCCTCAGGTGTTATAGCAATCCTCTCTCTTTCTCTCTCTCTCTCTCCCTCTCCCTCCTCTTTCTCTCTCTCCCCTTCTCTCCCTCCCTCCCTCCTTCTCTCCCTCTCTCCCCTTCCCTCTCGATCCTCCGCCCCACCCATCTCCCTTTTCCTGGCATGACAGTCCCCAAGTCCTTTGTGTTTTGGGTCCTGTCTCATGGGGAACAGCCTAGGAAGAGTGGCAGCGGTTTGTGGATCTCACCTCACGTTTGGACTCTTTGTGCCCTGACTCCAGAGCTGACACAGGGCAGAGGCCCGTTAGGGAGGTGTGGTCGGCGGCAGGGGGTGCACAGGGCCTGCCTTTGTTTCACCAGCGCGGAGGTGGGGATGCCTGGATGGTGGGGCCGGCCACGTGCTCCCAGCATATTGGAGGCTGGCACTGCCGCCTGCCCAGGAGCCCGGCTCCAGCTGGCCACATGTGAAGCGTGAAATTCGCTGCCTCTCGGCTCAGCTGACGGTGGCACGGACAGCTGCTGGTGGAGGTGTTGGGCACTGACCATTATCAATTAGAGCTCCAGTGCTGGTTTGAATCCTAGTGTAGGATTCGTTCAGCTCTGTCGACAAGCCTACCAGCAGGTTGACCAGTCCCACGAGGCTTGTCTGCGGGGCCAGAGGGGTGGACTGGAAGGCAGGATGGCTGCCAACCCGCCCCGGCCTTGGGACTGGTGTGGCATGGACAGTGAACAGAGCTACTGCCACTGATATTAATTCCTTCTATTGGTCTATAGGTTGCGGTTTATTTTCTACAACGAAGATGATATGAGCCATATTTAATTACTAACTAGCAACGTGTTCAAAAAAGTAATTGGCCAAGTTGTTTCTAGTTAATTATTTAATACAGCATGAATATGGTAATTTTTCAAAAAAGTATTCTTTTATTGATTTCAGAGAGGAAGGGAGAGGGAGAGATAGAAACATCCACGATGAGAGAGAATCAGAGATCGGCTGCCTCCTGCAAGCCCCCTACTGGGGATCAAGCCCACAATTCGGACATGTACTCTGACTGGAATTCGAACCCAGGACCCTTCATTCTGCAGGCTGATACTCTATCCACTGAGCCCAACCGGGCTACTACAGTGGTACCTCGAGATACAAGTGCCCTAACATACAAGATTTTTGAGATACGAGCCGAGCGAGCGATTTTTTGCTTTGAAATATGAGCAATATTTGAGATAGAAGTAATTGCGCGGATCGGCCGGCTGCACATGACCCACCAGTTTACCTCGACTCGAGCGTCTCATCATTTCCCACACCTCAAGGTGACGGAACAAATTAAACTCGTATCTTGAGGTACCACTGTATTTACACTTGATCCGGGTTCTCAGACCAGGAACGTCACGCGGGCACACTCCCCAGACTGTGTTGCGAACAGACCCATTTCTTCCGAGGCCTTCCGAGCAGCGCCTGCCCGCATAATTGAGGTGAAATGAAGTTCACGGGCCATAATTAGGAGCATTAATATTCGATGATATTTTTAGGAAGCAAATGGAACATCTGCTTCATCCTATCGGTCATATTGAGCTGCCCAGGATGGCTTCTCGGCTCTGAAACGGGCAGCCGCTATATCGTTTTGGGAAATCTGCCCGAAGCAGAGAGAAAACACCAACTGGCAGAGATCAGAGGCTGAAATCACTGGAGGGGGACTCATTCCAAAGGGTCTCCCCTTGGATGTCACACGGCGCGTGCGTCACGTTCATTTGGCTTTCAGGCAAGTGACATTAACAACTGTCACTTCCCAACCAAAGCCATGTGGTCCTGAGAGCGTTGCTTTCTTGCATTTTCTGTCCTTCCTCGTGACATTCTCAGTGTCCTTTCGACCCAGGATGGATGCCACTTGAATGTATGTGCCTTCGATGGCTTTTCAATTAGACTGCCATTGGGCTTTCCAGCAAGATCACGAGAGTTTCATCTGGTTGAATTCCATTTGTTCTAGAACTGTTTCTGCTTCGATAGTTTGTGCTCATGGAAGGTTCTGTGATGACACTCCTCTGCAGAGAGCACTTGGTACTAATGTTATGACCAAGAATTTAAACACACTCATAATTATAAAACTCAAGGCTCATCATTCTAGTTTTAGAAAGCCGTGAAAAAAGAGCGAATTTTTCTATTTGGTTCAAAGTAGAGAAGAAGAATATGATCGAATTGCATGTCCCTTAGCCCAAGCCA
>PVJN01016772.1:0-39997 GCA_004026805.1 Lasiurus borealis | reverse complement strand
AGGCCTGATCACCCCCATCAGCTGTCCCTTGAAGGCCTGGTCCCTCCCAACTGCCCTCCCCTGCAGATCTGGTCCCCCCAAACTGTCCTCCCCTGTAGGCCTGGTCTCCCCCAACTGCCCTCCTCTGCCAACCCAGTCATCCCAAACTGCCCTCCCCTGTAGGCCTGATTGCCCCCAACAGCCCTCCCTTACAGGCCTGGCCTTTCCCAACTGCCCTCCCTTGCAGGCCTGATCGCCCACAACTGCCTTCCCCTATTGGCCATCTTGTGGTGGCCATCTTGTGTCCACATGGGGCAGCCATCTTTGACCACATGGGGTGGCCATCTTGTGTGTTGGAGTAATGGTCAATTTGCATATTACTCTTTTATTAGATAGGATTATTAACTGTATTCTGACACACACAGTTGTTACAATAACATTAACTATATTCCCTATGCTGTACTTTACATTCCCATGAGTATTTTATAATTACCCATTTGAACTTCTTAATCTCTTCACCATTTTCACCCAACTCCTCATCTGCCGTCCTATTTGGCAACCATCAGTCTATTCTCTGTATCTGTTAGTCTGTTTCTGTTTTGCTTGTTCATTTATTTTCTTTTTTAGATCCCACATATCAGTTAAATCATATGGTATTTGTTTTTGACTTATTTCACTTAACATAATATCCTCTGGGCCCATCCATGTTGTTGCAAATGGCAGTATTTCATCTTTTCTTATGGCTGAGTAGCATTCCATTGTATATATGTACCATATCTTCTATGTACCTCGTCTTAGTCACGGAATAATGCTGCAATGAACATAGGGGTGCATATATTTACAGGTAAATGTTTTCCAATTTTTTTCATAGATAACCCAGAAGGGATGTTACTGGGTCATATGGTAACTCTATTTTTTATTTTGTGAGTAATCTCCATACTGTTTTCCATAGTGGCTGTGCCAGTTTACATTCCCACCTCCAGTTCATGAGGGCTCCTTTTTTCCCTACAACATCTCCAACACTTCTTATTACTTGTCTTATTGATAATAGCCATTCTAATGTGAGTTTCTATTAGTTCTTGAGCACTCTTTTGATTTGTTTCAAAAATACAGTTCACTTGTCTGCTTGAAAAGAGAAAAAAACTCATGTACAAGGACAATAGTGTGGTGTTGTCCTGAGGAGGTTCATGAGGAAGGGTGTCAGGGGGATAAATGGTAATGGACGGGGACTTGACTTGGGGTGGTAAACACACAATACAGTGTACAGATTATTAATTATATTGTATGCCTGAAACCTGTATAATTGTGTTAACCAGTGTCACCCCAAAAATTTAATAAAAAATAAATTTAAAAAAAGGGAAAATAATTCTCAAAAGTGTACTGTGATGCAGTCTGCTAAACATTGAAATATTTGTGTTTTTCAAATCTTTTTAAAAAATATTTTTTTTATTGATTTCAGAGAGGAAGGAAGAAGGAAAGAGAGGTAGAAATATCAATAATGAGAGTATCATTGATCAGCTGCCTCCAGTATACCCCTATTGGGGATTGAGCCAGCAATCCGGGCATGTGCCCTGACCAGGAATCGAACTGTGACCTCCTGGTTCATAGGTCGATGCTCAACCACTGAGTCATAAATCTTAATTATGTTTCACATTATATTGAAATCTGAGCAGATGAATGTTTAATGTGTGGGTCACAGGAGGCAAAACATACAGTGAACTTGATAATATTCAATGGGGTAAAGAAATAAAAATTGTCATTACAAGTTAAATTATAAAAATGAAACCAAGTACAATTATAAAAAAATGTGGTATTGATTGTTATTATAATTTCTCATTAGTCAGGATTTGTGTGAAGGTGTTGAAGAGGCTGGCGCATTGCAGAAACATCACTCTTCAATGACATCTGCAAACTCCACAGAATCTGCGAATTCCATAGAAGCTGCAAATTCTGCCTGCCTGCCTACAGAAGATGATTCATTAAGCACTGTGAGTGGTGAAGTGCTCACAGAACAAACTCCAGGGAATGCCCTACTAGTAAATGATGTTGAAGTGACCAGGGTGAAAGAAAACTGTTGTGATGATAAAACTTGTATGTGGTCAACTTCAGAAGAGGGAACAAGTGAAAATGTGCCTATAGTAGAAGATATCACAAAAAAACCAAAGAAAAATAGGATTACTTACTCACAAATTATTAAAGAAGGCAGGAAATTTAATATTGATTTGGTATCAAAGGTAAGTACCAATTTTGCCCATCTTGTCATAGAAGAATACTAATTTTCAGTTGATTGAAAATAGTATTTTGGCCCATGAACACTTCTGTGAAGTAAAGAACATTTGTTTTCTAAATTTGTAATAGAAGATTTTTAAATATCTTTACATTTAGGTCAAAATCATTAAATATCTTTACATTTAGGTCAAAATCATTAAAAATGCTCAGTATTATATTTCAAGGATACTTTTGTACTATAGCATAAATCTACCCTAATGTTCTCCTACTGTATGGATTTGAATTCTATCAAGAGAAAAAGTCTAATATCCTAATTCAGATTCATTTTATTTAGTCAGTCTATTAAGTGAATTTTTTTTAGCCCATATATACAGTAACTGTTTTAACATCTATGTGATAATGAACATTCTTAAAAAACAATGCATTTTTGAAAATCCTTTGTTCAGGTGTAAGGGCTTCAGAGGATAATTTAATAGAAGTGGGATCAGGGAGGCTGGGAAGAATGCTATTGTCTTTGGTTATTTCCATCCTTAACTCTAACGTTAGGTCAGTGTCTTAGTCTTAGGAGGGTACAGATTTGCATTGGGTTTATAGAAAGCAAGGCTAAGTTAGTGCAAAAGAATAGAAAACCAGTAAGATAAAGGATAATGGCCTCAAAGAGTTAAGCTATAGGGTTGAATGAAAATTTAAAGACCAAGTGAAAATTAAAGAGACCAAGTCCTATAAGTTGAGGGCAACCAATAAGAAAGTGAAAAGAGGTAGACAATACACAGATTTTAGAAAACTAAACTTGAACCCTATCTTATCTAATAAAGAGGGGATATGCAAATTGACCATCACAACATCACAAAGATGGCAACATTGACAGTGAAGGTAGAGTTTCCATAACACAAGATGATCACATTCACAGCAGAGGCTGAGTTCCCATAACGAGCCTTAATGAGCAATCAGCAGGGACCTGAGGCTGCGTAGCACTGAGCTGGGGCAGGGGACCTCAGGCTGCACCTCCGACCCAGCAGGGCTTGACAGGGAACCTCAGGCTGCAACCCCGACCCCAGGGCTGGGCAGGGGGACCTGAGGCTGCACCCTCTGCCCAGCAGAAATTGATGGGGGCCCTGAGGCTGCAACCCCCTCTACCCAGCTGGGCTTGATGGGTGACCTGAGGCTGCGCCCCCCTCCTGACGCCTAGTCCAGGGACCTGAGTTGGCACTCCTTGCCTGGTGGGGTTGATAAGGAAAATCTCAGGCTGCCTCCCCCACCTGGTGGGGCTTGACAGGGAAACTTAAGGCACACACTCCCAGCCCAGGCTGGGGGACCTCAGGCCATGCCCACCGCCCCAGCGCTGGGCCAGGGGACCTTAGGCTGTACCACCCACTCAGTGGGACTTGACAGGGGACCTCAAGCCATGCCACCCACCCTGGCGCTGGGCTGAGGGACCTCAGGCTGCGCCCCCTGCCCCAGCACCAGGCTGGGTGACCTGAGGCTGTGCCCTCTGCCTGGCAGGGCTTGACAAGGTAGGGCCAGCTGGATCTGGATCTCACCTAATGGGGGTGGGCTGGCTGGGTCTGGGTCTCTTGCGATTTTGAGGTGCTGTGGATAGGCAGGGACTTTACTCTGGGTCCCGTGGCGCGCCCCAGAATGACAGGAGGAAGATTTTCATATACATTTTACTAATTTTCTTTTATCTCTGACATTTCTATTATAGAGAAATGGCAAATACCACTATTAAAAGGTTTCCTCTAATTAATCCCCTTTTAATGTGCACAAATTCCATGCACTGGGCCACTAGTATGATCATATTAACCAATGTCACCCCAATAAATTTAACAAAAAGAGGGAAAAAAATAAAAGAAGTAGAAGTAGGGGAGGGTAGTGAATAACATCAGTCTACCCGCAAAACTAGACTTTTAAATTTAATGTGCTCTCTTCAAGTTCAAAGTTATAGAGTAATGAGAGGGACAAATTGTACACTCCTCACATTTTACTGATACAATCTCATATCCTCATACTGCCACTCTCTTTTAACTTGATGCCTGAAAATATGAGTATCTTTTTACTTCCTTTATTTCTTTGTATCACATAGCTCTCTGTGCCAGATTCTGTCCTGGTCTGAATTAGCTACTACCTTGCTTCTACTTCATAATTCTGCACTATCTATTTTCTTCTCCACTTTCTTTCCTTGTTACCTATGCTATTGATTAATGGGTAGAAGTTTGATCATAGCTCACTAATAGACCTCCTGTTCTCATGAGCAGCAAGTAGCTTTAAAAAAAAAAAACAACTTAAAAACAACAACTGGATATCAAGTAATGAATATGTTTGGTTCTGAAATTTTCATTTTGAATTAGTTACTTGGAATTTGGAATGCCTTACTTAAGTAAACAATGAAACAAATAATGATTAAGAATCAAGGCTAGTTCATAAAAGTCTCTATAACCCTTAGGGTAACTGAAATACAGTACAAATCTTGCAAAGGAAAGTGGCAAAAGACATTGCTTTTTCATTTTTGGAATTAGGAAACTATTTATTTGTATAAGAAGGTGAAGGATGCTTATAGTGGAGAGAGTGATAATTTCTTAGATGCCAAGACATTTCAAGAGACTCTGAAGAAGATTTCTGGGTATTTTTATGAGTTTGAATGGTTCATAATAATGGTTCTCTTAGGAAAAATTAAAAACAAACATTGAGAGAGGTCAAGGCAATTGTATTTTGTTCTGAATAGTTGTCCTGGGTTCATGCATTTAAATAACTAATAATAATTTACTACATTCTTTCTACAAAAACAGGACTAGCTAAAAAATGTATAGCCATAGCAATACAAGAGACATTATCATTTTTACTGTTAGTCATTTAGAGAATATTCATTGAGTACCCACTGGTTAGGAAGTGTTGTATTCCATGATATTGTGGCATTCAGTTTCTTATTGGAAAGTTTATCTCTTCTAAAGTTGCAGTTTTTACATCTAAACTTGGAATGATTGCCAAATACTTTTCAGAAGCCCCACTTTTTACTAAGTTCAGTTTGATATCTCCAAACTACTTGACATTTGTATATATATTCTATCTCTTGTAGTGTTTTACAGTTTACAAAACACATCCATGTATGCAGCCTGTTAGAAAATGATTTTATAGCTCAGGGTAGGTTAGTTAAATAAAATATTCTATAGTATTATACTGCTTAGACTAATAGACAAGATAAACAAAGACGAAGTCCTTACAATTAAAACTCATTTCTAAGAATTCTGTATCCTTATGAAAGCATCAGCCCATAGGAAGCAAAAATCATTAATTATTAAATCTAGTGCCCATTATTTTAACCACATTGAAATATACTTTAGCCTCTCACCACTATGAAATTGCTGTGGTAGAACACTATAGAGTGGTGAAAAAAAGGCGTAAGTTTAAATATGGTAACATATTCATTATTTCTAAGCTTCAGACAAAAGTTTAGTTTTAATTTAAATGTATTTTCATTCTTAAGTGATATCTTTTTTTAATTAAATTTATTGGGGTGACATTGGTCAGCATGAATATAGAGGTTTCAGATGTGGTTTTCTATGTTACAAGATTTGTATATTATACCATGTACTCACTACCCAAAGTCAAATCTTCTTCTGTCACCATATATTAGGACTCCTAACCCCTTTCCCCCCATCCTCTTCCCTCTGGCAACCATCACACTGCTTGTGTTCACGAGTTTCAGTTTTATATCCCACATATGAATGAAGTCATATGGTTTTTAGCTTTTTGTGACTGATTTTTCAGTTAGCATAATGTTCTCAAGGTGTGTAATGTTTTCGAGGTGCAGGTTGTTGTAAATGTCGCTATTTCATCCTTTCATATGGCTGAGTAGTATTCCGTTGTATATATGTACCACATATTCTTTATCTAGTCCTACCATAGGGCACTTTGGTTGTTTCCATGTGTTGGCCATAGTGAATGATGCTACAATGAACGTAGGGGTACACATGTCTTTGTGAATACATGATTTCGAGTTTTTGTGTATATACCCAGGAGAGGGATTGCTGGGTCCTATGGTAACTCTTATCAATTTTTTTGAGGAATTGCCAGATTGCTTTCCATAGTGGTTGTACCAATCTACATTCCTACCAGCACTGAATGAGGGTTCCCTTTTTCCACAATCTGTCCAACACGTGTTATTGCTTGTTTTGTTGATAATAGTCACTCTAACAGGTGTGAGGTGGTATCTCATTGTAGTTTTGATTTGCATTTCCCTAATAGCCAGTTAGGTTGAACATCTTTTCATATATCTATTGATGTTTGGATGATATGCCTTGTTGGGAGAGGTGTATTTTCAGGTCTTCTGCCCATTTTTTGATTGGGTTATATGTTTGGTGTTGATTTTTATTATTTCTTTATATATTTTAGAAATTAAACCTTTGTTGGAGCTACTGTTTACAAATATCATCTCCCATCTAGTTGGCTGCCTCTTTGTTTTGTTGGCAGTTTCTTTTGCTGTGCAGAAGCTTTTTAGTTTGATAGAGTCCCATTCATTTACTTTTGCCTTTATTTCCCTTGCCTTTGGGGTCAGGTTCATAAAATGTTGTCTACAACCAAGGTTCATATGTTCGGTACCTACATTTTCTTATATGTACCTTACTGTTTCGGGTCTTATATTTAGGTCTTTGATCCATTTTGAATCAATTTTTGTACATGGGGACAAGCTGTAATCCAGTTTCATTCTTTTGCATATGGATTTCCAGTTTTCCCAGCACCATTTATTGAAGAGACTATATATAGTACATTGTGTGTTTTTGGCTCCTTTGTCGAAAATTATCTGCTCATGTACATTTGGTTTTATACCTTGGCTCTCTGTTCTGTTCCATTTGATCTGTGTGTCTGTTTCTCTGTGTTGATTATCATAGCTCTGTAGTATAATTTGAAATCTGGTAGTGTTATACCTCCAGCTTAGTTCTTTTTTCTCAGGATTGCTTTGGCTATTTGGGTTCTATTGTGGCTCTATACAAATCTGATAATTTCTTGTTTTATTTCTTTAAAAAATGACATTGGGGTTTTGATGGGGATTGCATTAAGTCTGTATATTGCTTTGGGTAATATGGACATTGTAACTATGTTAATTCTTCTAATTTATGAACACGGAATATTTTTTCCATTTTGTTGTGTCTTTTAAAATCTTTTAATAATGCTTTCTAATTTTCAGTATATAGGTCTTTCATGTTCTTTGTTACGTTTACTTCTAGTTATTTTATTCTTTTGGTTGCAATTGCAAAATGAATTGTGGGTGGTTCTTTTCATTTCTTTTTCTGAAGTTTTATTGTTAGTATACAGGAAGATGGTGGGTTTTTTGCACATTAGTTTTTTATCCTGCAACTTGACTGTATTTGTTAATTGTTTCTAATATATATATATATATATATATGTATATATATATATATATATATATATATATTTGGTGGTTTAGGTTTTCTGTGTACAGAATCATGTCTTCCACAAAAAGTGACAGTTTGATTTCTTTCTTCCCTATTTGGGTGCCTCTTATTTATTTCTCTTGCCTTATTGCTCTGGTTTGGATTTAAACCACCATATTGAATAAGAGTGGTGAGAGTAGACATTCTTGTCTTGTTCTAGAATGCAGAGGAAAAGCTTTCAGTTTTTCACTGTTGAGTATATTAGCTGAGGGTTTATCATAGATGGCCTTTATTATGTTGAAGTACTTTCCTTCTATTCCTATGTTATTGAGTGTTTGAATCATAAATGGAGGTTATATCTCACCAAATGCTTTTTCTGCACTTATTGATATGATCATATTATATTTCTTTTTTCTTTTGTTAATGTGGTATATTATGTTGAATGATTTGCATATGTTTAATCATCCTTGTGCCCCTAGAATGAACCCCACTTGATAGCGAGCTATTATTTTTTGGATGTACTGTTGCATTCCATCTGCTAGTATTTTGTGTGGGATTTTTACATCTGTATTCATCAGACATATTGGTCTTTAGTTTTCTTATTTTGTGTTATCTTTGCCAGGTTTTGGTATCAGGCTTATATTGGCCTCATAGGATGTGTTAGGAAATAATTGTCTCTTCTTTGATTTTTTGGAACAGTTTAAGAAGGGTAAGTTTTAAATCTTATTTGAATGTTTGGTAGAATTCACTGGTGAAGCCATCTGTTCCTGGACTTTTCTTTTGTGAGAGATTTTTGATGGATGTTTCAATTACCTCATGATTGATCAGTCTATTTAGATTTTCCAGTTATTCATGTTTTAGACTAGGAAGGTTATCTAATTCTAGGAACTTAACCATTTCTTCTAGGTTATTTGACCTATGGTGGCATAGTCTTTTATAATATTCTAGTATGATACTTTTTATTTCTATGATGTATGGTGACTTCTTTATCATTTCTGATTTTGTTTATATAGGTCTTTTCTATTTTTTCCTTAGTGAATCTAGCCAGGGTTTTGTCAATTTTAACTTTTTAAAAGAACCAGCTCTTTTGTTTTATTATTATTATTTTTTTTGTATAATCTTTTTTTTTCCTCTAATTAATTCAATTCTGCTTTTATTTTTATTATTTTCTTTCTTCTGCTGACTTTGGGTTCTCTAGTTCTTTAAGATGTGATGTTGGATTGTTTACGTGGGATTTCTCTTGTTCCTTCAGATAGGCCTGTAATGATACAAACTTTCCTCTTATTGCTGCTTTCACCGCATCCTAGAAAATTTGATCTGTTGTATTGTCATTCTCATTTGTCTCTCCATATCCTGTTATCTCATCTCTTGTTTTTCTTTGACCAAGTCATTTTTTAGTAGTATGTTGTTTAATTTTCATGTATTTGTGGGTTTCTTTCTTTTTGCAGTTGATTTCTAATTTCAAGCAATCATAGTTGGAGAATATGGTTGGTATAACTTCAGTGTTCTTGAATTTGTTTATGTTAGTTTTGTGACCCCAGATATGCTCTATCCTTGATAATGTTCCATATGCACTGGTGAAGAATGTATAATTGGATGTTCTGTCATGAAAGTTTCTGTAAATGTCAATTATGCCCATTTAGTGCAGTGTTTACTTTAAGGCTGACATTTCTTATTGATTTTTCTGTTTGGTTGGTCTGTCTAGAGTTTGGTCTTTCTAGAGTTATGAATGGAGTATTAAGATCCCCTACTATGAATGTGTTTTCATCTGTTCCTCCCTTTGATTCTGTGAGTAGTTGTTCTATATATGTCCGTGCTCTGTGGTTGGGTCCATAAATATTAAGAAGTGTTATGTTGATGTAGTATTCTTTTTATCATTATAAAGTATCTATCTTTGTCTCTTATCTTGAATTCTATTCTGTCAGATATAAGTATGGCTGCAATTGCTTTTCTGTGGACATTATTTGCTCAGAGAATCATTGTCTACCCTTTTACTTTGAATCTTTCTCTGTCTTTGCAGCTCAGATGTGTCTTTTGTAGGCAACATATGGTTGTTGGGTTTTGTTTTTTGCTACTCTCTGCCTCTTTATTGAGGAATTCAGATAATTTACATTTAGGCTAATTATTGATGTCTGAGGATTTCCTATAGCCATTTTATTTTATTTTATTTTTCTGGTAGCTCTCTGTTTCCATTGGTCCTCTCTCTTTGTGTATCTGTTTTATTTGTTTGATGGTATTGCATACTTCTTTTCACTGTTCCCTCTTGTTTTAAGCTGTGTCCTGTTTTGTTAATATTTGTGTATGTTTACCTTTAGGTTTATAAAAAAATAAACTTGCATATATATCCTAGCTTTTTTTTTTCTTTTGAGTGCATCTGATCTTCATTCTCTTTTGCTAGTTCACCTTTTGTGTTTTTGGTGTCACAAATTATCCCTCTTTATGCTTTAAGTTTTTTGGTGCTCTTACTCTTAGTGTTGTGTCTTTGTTTTGGGTAGGATAACTCTCTTGAGTATTTCCTGCAATGGAAGTTTTCTGGTGATAAAATCAATCAGTTTCTGTATGTGTGAAAATATCTTTATTTCCCCTTCATATTTATTTAAAGTATAATTTTGATGGATATATCATTCGTGGCTGGTAATTTATCTCTTTCAGACATTTGAATATTTGGTTCTACTCTCTTCTGTTGAGAAATCAGATGAATTTCTGATGAGTTTTCCTTTGTAGATCACTTCCTTCTTTTCCCTAGCTGCTTGGAGATTTTCTTTTTTGTCATTTATTTTTGACAGCTTTAATACCCAGTGCCATGGAGAGGTCCTCTTTGGATTGAGGTAACTAAGTGTTCTATTTGCTTCTTAGATTTGTGGATGTAGTTCTTTCTATAAGTTTGGAAATTTCTCATCATTTATTTGTTTTAATAGACTCTCCCTTCCATGCCCCCTCTCCTTCTCTTCCAGAATGCCTGCAATTTTAATATTGCTTTTTCTGATGGTGTTAGATAATTGTAAAGCTCTTTCAGATTTATACACACACACACACACACACACACACACACACACACACTCAGGTCTGTCTCTTCTCTCTGCATCATATCAAGATTCCTATATTTAACACCACTAATTCTTTCCTTCATCTGGTTGGCTCTGTTTTCTATGCTTAGTAGTTCACTCTTAATCTTCTTAATTGCATGCTTCATTTCTAGGATTTCTGTTTGGTTCTTTTTTATATTTTCAATCTTTGTAATATAGTACTTGTTTTGTTCATAGATTTCTTTTCTGAGTGAATTGAATTTCCTGTCAGTAGTTTCTCATATCTCATCTAGTATTTTTAGAACTGCAAACTTGAAATCTCCGTCATTTATATCACATATTTCTATCTGTTCCAGCTTACTTTCTGGATATTTTTCATTTTCTTTCTGGTCATCTCCTTACTATGGTTATTCATGGTATTTGCTGTCCTCTTTGCCTACACATTTATCTCTAAAGAGGTTTTCTACTTTTCCTAGTAGATGGTGCTGAGTTGCCAGATTTTTTACCTCTGTGAGCTCGCAGTCATTAACCTCTGCAGCTTCCCTAAGATAGTACAGCCATGCTGCTTGGGGGTTGGTTTTAGTTTGCTCTCACCATAATGGTGACCCCTGACCTCCATGAGTCCTGCCCCAAGCACTCCAACTGGAGGTCAACCACAGAGGAATACAGCGGTTCTACTGCAATAGCGCTTGGTTTACAGATAATATGCTCCTAATCCAACTCCAAAGGCAAAGGCTGAATTTGGGAATTCCATGCGGACTCTGTAGTTCCATTTCTTTGAAACATGACCTCCAGCCTAATGGTAGAAAGTCACACAGCAGAACCCTGTGCTCTGTCAGCAGCCTGCTGACTCAGACACTTTTGCTTCCTTGCTGCTTAGTCTCTCAGGGGTCTGCTGGTTCAGACACTGCTGTTCACCCTGGTTAGCTACCCCTGCTCCCTGCCTCTGTTCCTGCTACTGCCAGTTTTCTCCACTATCCCAGTGGCCAAACTGCTAGCTCCCGGCTGCAGGAATGCATCTGGGAGCCATCTGCACTTTTTTTTCCTTCTTGTCTTCCCCTTTATCCACCTTTATATGTTTCAATGTGTGGGTACCTCAGGCATGCATCTGTGTTGAGCAGGGATGTCTTTGTTGAATTATAGTTGGTTAAGTTGTTGAAATTTCAAGGTGAGAAGACAAAGGGCTATTTCATGCTGCCATTCCTCTCACATCACCTTTTGTGTGACATCTTAAAAGGCATTATTTTTAAAGTTCACATTAAATCTTAAGCTTTATTAGATCTCACTAAGTGTACATACATTTTGTTAGATATATGACTGAGGGATCATTGAATCTCAAGTATTTTTAAACAAATAAGTTACTTGAAGCATCTTTTTTACTACAATTATAGAATTAAGATTTGGCAATATAGTACCTAAAACATGGCTTTATGTTAGTTGTGTAGTATATTAGGCTAAAGTAATGGAGTAACATGCCATAATTTAGTCAGTGGAATTGGATTTGTTTAGAAAAAATATAAATGCCACTGAAACTGGTTTGGCTCAGTGGATAGAGCGTCGGCCTGTGGACTGAAAGGTCCTAGGTTTGATTCTGGTCAAGGGTATATATATCCTGGTTGCGGGCACATCCCCAGTGGTGGGTATGTAGGAGGCGGCTGATCGATGTCTTTCTCTCATCAATGTTTCTAACTCTCTATCCCTCTCCCTTCCTCTCTGTAAAAAATCAATAAAATATATTTCAAAAAACAAACAAACAAACAAACAAAAGTGCCAATTTTGTTTGTTCTGCCCAATGCTTGACTAATATAATGAATAGTTTATAAAAATTCACCTAATAATTGATTAACAAATTCTTTTTTATTTAAATATATTTTATTGGTTTTTACAGAGAGGAAGAGAGAGGGATAGAGAGCTAGAAACATCAATGAGAGAGAAACATTGATCAGCTGCCTCCTGCACACCCCCTACTGGGGATGTGCCTGCAACCAAGATATATGCCCTGATCAGAATCAAACCTGGGACCTTTCAGTCCGAAGGCTGACACTCTATCTACTGAGCCAGACCAGTTAGGGTGATTAACAAGTTCTTTACTGGCCTCTTTGATACTCAGACTAATGGTTTAGATTGATTTTGAAATTCCCCCCCACCCCTTTTTTTTGAAGTAAAGCTAATTTTAAAATTTTTCTTTTCTTTATTATAGATGTAACATTTAAAATTTTAATATTTATTTAGTTATACTCAATGGTATCTCAATATAGAAAATAGCAAAATCTATGGCATTTAATCATATGATTAAATTTAAAACATGCTAGTTAAGCCCACCTAGTGTGGCTCAGTGGTTGAGCGATGACCTATGAATCAGGAGGTCAGGATTCGATTCACAGTCAGGGCATAGGATCTAGATTCCCAGTGTGGGGCATGCTGGAGGCAGCCAACCAATGATTCTCTCTCATTATTGATGTTTCTCTCCCTCTCCCTTCTCTGAAATCAATAAAAATATATATTTTAAAAAGCATACTAGTTAATACTATGAAATTGTTTTTGTTTCTCTGATATTGATTATTAGAGATGTTGAAAGATGAAATCTATCCTTCACATGAATGCTGGCAATAACCATCATACTTACTTCTTGAGAAAGACATATCTCAGGTAAATCTAGACTGTTGGGGTTATAGAGAGATCTTACAATTTTTCTCTTTTGGTGGATATGCATAATCAATCTTTTAATTTTTTTACCCGAGGTGCGGGGTGTGGAGAGTCACTCAGCCTGGTCTGTGCCCTTTAGCAGTCTGGGAGCCCTCAGGGATTTCCGACTGACCTGATGGCTTAGGGGGAGCAGGCCTAAGCCACAGTCAGACATCCTTAGCACTGCTGCAGAGGTGGGAGAGGTTTTTGCCACCGCCACCACCACTGCAGCTGTGCCAGGCTCCCCAGCCTTCAGTCCTGTTTCTGCCCCCTGGTGTCAGTGCGCATAATAGCGACCGGTTGTTCTGCAGTTTAGTCAATTTGCATATTACCCTTTTATTATATAAGATTAATGAGGAAGTCCAGTGAGCTCGTTTCTTCTTAATTACTACCTAGCCTCATAGGGCTTCAATTTCTTATCCAAAACCCTTGGAGCCTGTTGTCTTCTGTTATTCAGATTAAAGAATATGTACTTTAGATTAAACAGAAACAAAATAAAACCTAATAGACACAAATAACAGTATGGTGATTACCAGAGGGAAAGGGGGCCAAAGGGAGATAGAAGAGAGTAAAGGAAGAATAAATGGTGATGGAAGGATACTTGACTTTGGATGGTGAACACTCAATACAATATACAGATGATGTATTACAGAATTTTACACTTAAAACCTATATTATTTCATTAACCAGTTAGAGGCCTGATGCATGAAATTCGTGCAAGAGTAGGCCTTCCTTCCCCTGGCTACTGGCATCAGCTTCCCTCTGGCATCTAGGACCCAGGCTTTGCTCCATTTGCCGGCAGGCACCCAGGATCCAGGTTTCCCTCGCAGCGCTGGCTTCATCTTGTCTAATTAGCATATTATACTTTTATTATTATAGATATCACCCTCCAATAAATTCAATAAAATATGTATTTTAGAAAGTAATACAGTACATATGCTGAAATGCTATATATGATGTAACATTCATAGCAGGGTCTGGGGAGACAGTCTTTAGTTGAACATAATATTTCTGCTGTCAGATGTATAATTATTTACATTAAGTGAGAGAAAGATAGAAAGAAGAGCCTTATGTCTATTTGGGTCAGGTTTTGTTGCCCTCTCAGTTACGAAAAAACTTAGAATTCCAGAGTTTTTTGAATTTTGAATTTTAGATAATCAACTGTAAGCCTGTAATATGTTATGTATTAAAACATTAATATGTGTAATGCTTTTTGCAAGTAATTTAAAATGTAATAAACTTATGTATCTTTATTTGGTAGTTATCAATTTTTCCATTTTTACCTTTTAATTCATCCTCTAAAATATTTTCTTTGTTCAGCTATTGTATTCTCGAGGATTGCTTATTGATCTTCTAATCAAATCTCATGTCAGTCACTATGCAGAGTTCAAAAATATTACCAGGATTCTTGCATTTCGAGAAGGAAGAGTGGAACAGGTACTGTGATGATCAAGTATTGTAACTGGATATGAGCTTAATTTATTATGATTTGCTTTGGAAGGATGAGTAAAGTAAGATTATTTTCCTAGTAAAGCAGAAAATCTCAGTCTTGCATGATGATTTATAAATGTAAATATTAAGAAATTTCTCAATTAAAATGTGTTAATTTTTCATGAGATCTTCTATAACTTGATCTTGGTATTGAGAAAGTGTTAATTTTGGACAACATTGCTATATTTGAGATGTCATTTGTCCCCAGTTAGGGGGTGACATGCCATTGGCCTTTACCTCACCCCCCACAGTGGTTAAGATATTTTATTGCACCTTTGGTGACTGGTTGTGGGGAGCTAGGGTAGTGCCCTGCAGAGGTGACCATCTCAGTCTCAGTCCTTGTAGCCCAGGAGCCAGACTGGCCTGAGTCTCCAGGGCCTCCTATGAAAAATGGCACAGTATAATTACCAATAAAATAATCATAATAAAAATAAAAAAGTCTCTGTTTTGACTACTCTTTGTGTTTCCCACTGGAAGTGTGCAAAGCTATTGAAGTACATATTCAGAGTTTTGTCTTAGCTTTCAATAGTACCTGTCTACTTTTCTCTGACAGTTTTCTCAATTTAGCATATGCAAAGGGGCTGGCTTGTTCTCCTTTTGATTTCCTTCATAAGATCTTCTCTTCAGACATCCACTTTGATCTTTGCATCCCACAGCTCTGAGACAAGATTCAGTCTCTCCTTAATAGCTCTTCTGTATAGATGCCACAAGCACCTGGTCCGAACCTTCTTCTCCAATGCCTGTAACCTCTGTTTCATAGTAGGGAAAATCCACTCCAATGCTGAGCCCCACACATGGCAACTTGCACCCTTTGGGGTCAAACATGCCCACTAGATCATCATAGTGCCCTCTAGCAGCCACACTGCACATACCGAGGGGCTCTTCCCCTGCGTGGGCTGGGGTCTGTAGCAGCACTGCCTTATGGATCACCCCAGTATAGTAGTCCAGTCCCTGAGCAAGGCTCAGGCCGAAGGAGATCTTGTCAGCAGTGCCAAGAAGGGTCAAGTATTCAAACAGCAGCTTCATGTCTCCCAAGCCTTCCAAGGCCTGCTTGTTTTTAGACAGTTTGTATCCTGGAGCAGCTCTTCCACCAGGGATATCCCACCATGCTGCTGGATGAAATCCCCAGTGCGTTCAGCCACCTCAGGTGTGAGGCCCTTCTCTCCCACCATCTCGTTCTTGACTTCCTCCCAGGACACCTTGTCCAGCCTGTCCACTGATGAACAGATGGTATTAGGAACCCCACAGATTGTAAGCATCCCATCTAGGATGTGCTGATCATTCACCTTGACCAGGAAGTCACCTATCTGAAGTGAATTCGGGATCTCACACGTGATCTTTAGGCACTCTGCATCAGGAATCATGGAGTCAATTTGCTCAGCAATGTCAAAATCCTATAAGGAGAGAGGGAGTCAGAGGTTCTTGGGAGTTTCTTAAATGGGGATTCCTGGGAGCTCTTCTCTCTCTGAAGGCCAGTTTGTACTTACGGGTAGACCTCTTTCTTCTTCCTGTGATCATCAGCCCAGAGGAAAACCCCAACATACTTGGGTCTTTACTATTTCTGTTTCCTTTCCATCTATTGGGCTATTCCTTCATCATCACACTCACCTACTTTTCCTATTTCCTCCTACCACATGGGGGGTGGAAGGGGAGAGGCAACAATACAGCCACTGTTGGACTTTTAATGACATAAGGAGTAGCTTGATAAATTAAGTATGAGAGCTTACAAGTTAATTAGCTCTGGAGTCAACAGAGATGTTATTGAACCTGATGGAAGGTAAAGTGTTACAGCCTGGCTAGAATGGAAATAATCTTATTATACTTAAATGAAAAAAAATGTTTTTTTGGAATACTTGCTTATCACTAGGAAACATTTTCTTAACTTAAAATAATGTATTTCAGGTTCCTTGTTCAAGAGCAGATGTCTTTAATAATAAACAACTTACTATGGTAGAAAAGCGAATGTTAATGAAGTTTCTTACATTTTGTATGGAGTATGAGAAACATCCTGATGAATATAAAGGTATTGTTTTTCATTTAATTGTGTTCTGTAATTATTTAAGCTTTCTTATTATTTTAATATGTTTGGTCTAATGTAGTGAGCCACTTATTACTCTTTTAATACATTCTTATTGTGCATTATCCATTAGATTAGCCATTAGCAACATGTAGCTATAAAATGAATAAAATGTAAAATTTAGTTCTTCAGTCACACTAGCCATATTTCAAGTATCAAATCACCAAATGTAGTTAGTAGCTATTGTGGCTACAGTGCAGGTATAGAATATTTTTATCATCGAAGAAACACTGTGCTGTGTATTAATTTTTATTCTTGTTAATTAAATATTGTTGACAACTGGTTCTTTGTAGATGGTTAAGTGATCCCCCCTTATTCACAGGGCATATGTTCCAAAACCCCAAGTGGATGCCTGAAAATGCAGATAGTACCGAACACTATATACATTAGATTTTTCTATACACACACACACACACACACACACACACACACACACACTTTATGGCTTCTCTTTGATTACGAATTGCTAGTGTCACTGCTGTTATTAAGTACTAGAGGCCCAGTGCATGAAATCCTTACACTCAGGGCAAGGATAGAGGGGTCTCTCAGCCTGACCTGCGCCTTCTTGTAGTCTTGGAGCCCTTGGGGGATTTCTGACTAATGGCATATGCCTAAGCTGTCAATCAGACATTCTTAGTGCTGCCACAGAGGCTGGAGAGGCTACTGCCACCACCTCTGCACCCACCAGCTCTGAGCCCAGCTCAAGGCTTCTGGCTGAGGGGTGCTCTCCCTGTGGGAGCACACTGACCACCAGGGGGCAGCTCCTGCAATGAGCATATGCTCCCTGGTGGTCAGTGTGCATCATAGCAATCCAGTCGTTCTGCCATTTGGTCAATTTGCATATTAACCTTTTATTATATAGGATAATAAGAGTTACTTGAACATAAGCACTGTGATACTGAGATATTTGATCTAATAACTAAGATGGCTACTGAATGAATAACTCACAGTATATGCAGTGTGAATATGCTGAACAAAGGGCCTGACTCCTGTCCAGGGTGGAATGGGGTGGGGTGGATCAGGACATCACAAACTTTCATCATGCTACTGAAAACTGTGCAATTTATAATTTATGAATTATTTCTGGAATTTTCCATTTAATATTTTCGGAACTGCAGTTGATTGTGGTTAACTGAAAACATGGAAAATATATCAATGTATAAGGGAGAGAATACTCTATTCTTTTGCATTGTTCCATTCATGTTTTTCATCAATAATAAAAAATTATAGCTTTTTCATTTTTATAGGATTACTGTGTTTAGAATATTGAATTATTTTGATTGATTTAAAAAAAAATCCTAGATGACATGGTGGAAACCACTGGATTAGAAGAATATGTGCTTTCTGGTCTTGGCTTTGACCCATGTCACTGTGTGATCTCAGGCCTGTTCACAGTTTGTTGAAAATTGAATGTATCACTTTAGTGACAGAGGTTTATACTTTAAGGGCATTGGAATAAAAAAGTTTTCTAAAGTAAGAACATACTATCCACAATTCATCTATAAAGTTATAATGTAAGCTACAGCAGTATTTTTTAATAAATATGCAGATGATGTTTTGTTGAGTTGAAACCTGTATGGTTTTGTTAACCAATGTCACCTCAATAAATACAATTTTTAAAAACATGTAGTTTTTGAGGTGGAAAAAAATGGCGGTGGAATAGAAGGATGCATCTGGAGCCTTGTCGCTGGGCAGAGGGAGAGAGAGCAGCTGAGAGTCACACTGGGAGTGTTTGTTGGCAAGTTAAGAGTCAGTTATCCTCCAGGAAAAGGTGGGGGACTGCTGAATGGGCCCCCTGACCAAGCAGTCCAACTGCCACGGGGTTTTTGTCTGCTGGAGCCACCAGCATGAACGCAGAGACTGCATCATCTTGCAGAGGGAGGTGGATGTCTGCGTCGGTCTGAAAGCTGCAATGGCAGCACCCACCAAACAGCTGGGGGACCAAGATCACCACTCTCCAATCGGCACAAACACACGGACTCAGAGGAGCTCCACAGGGCACACAGAAAGGTCAGATTTTGCCTGGGATAAGTGCCTTGTGTGTTATGCCTGGTCGTGTGGTAGTTTGTGCCTTTGGATCAATGTAGGAGAGAGAACTACATAACCAGAACCCAGAGAAGAAAGACCTTGGGCAGAAGAAGAAACAGCCCGCATGCAACAGATAGGCAGGTATCACCAGAAAAGGAAGTAAACGAAATAGAAGCAGAAATAAGCCTGCCAGATAAAGAGTTCAGAGAAATAATCATAAGGTGGATGAAAAGAATGGAAGACAAAATCAACAATGTGAGTAAGAGCCAAGAGGAAATGAAGCAGAAGCAAGAAGAAATACAAGAAGAAATGAAAAATGACATTACTGCTATAAAAACTCAATAGAAAGCATCAAAAGTAGATTAGAAGAGGCAGACGACTGCGTCAGTGAGCTAGAAGACACAATAGGAAAAGATACCCAAGTACAGCAGCTTCTAGAAAAAAAAGTTAAAAAGCAAGAGGAGAGCCAAAGGGAACTTTGGGAAAACACAAAACAAAACAACATCCGCATAATTGGGGTTCCAGAAAGAATGGAGACTGAGCAAGGAATAGAAAACCTGTTTGAAGAAATAATGACAGAAAACTTTCCTAATATAGAAAAGAAAAAACCCACACAAATCCAAGAAGCTCACAGAGTCCCAAGCAAATTGAACCCCAAAAAACTGACATCAAGGCACATTATAATTAACTTGGCAAACACAAACAACAAAGTAAGAATCTTAAAAGCAGCCAGAGAAAAACAGAAAGTTACCTACAAAGGAACCCCCATAAGACTAGCAACTGGTTTCTCAACAGAAACTCATAGGCCAGAAGAGAATGGAATGAAATATACAAAGTCATGCAAAGTAAGGGTCTGAATCCAAGAATACTATAACCTGCAAAGTTTTCAATCAAAATTGAAGGTGAAATCAGAAGCTTCACAGACAAAAAAGGACTAAGGGAATATATTACCACCAAACCAGCAATGCAAGAAATGTTAAACGGTCTGCTATAATAAAAAGAAATAGGAAGCGAAGAAGGAATTCAAAAACATTCAAGAAGAAGGAACACTTCCAAACAGCTTCTATGAAGCCAGCATCACCCTAATACCAAAACCAGATAAAGACAACACAATGAAAGAGAATTATAGGCCAATATCTCTCATGATAATAGATGCCAAAATCCTCACCAAATTTCTACAAAATTGGATCCAGCAGTATATCAGAAGATCATACACCAGGACCAAGTAGGATTCATTCCAGGAATGCAAGGATGGTACAATATCCATAAATCAATAAACGTGATACATCACATAAACAAATTGAGAGATAAAAATCACATAGTCATATCAATTGGTGTAGAAAAATCTTTTGATAAAATCCAACACCCTTTTTGATAAAAACTCTCAGCAAAGTGGGAAGAGAAGGAGCATACCTCAACATCATAAAAGCCATATATGATAAACCCACAGCTAACATCATACTCAATGGACAAAAACTAAAACCATTTCCCCTAAGAACAGGAACAAGAAAGGGATACCCACTCTCACCTTTCCTGTTCGACAGTACTGGAAGTATTAGCCATTGCAATTAGACAAGAAGAAGAAATAAAATGCATCCAAATTGGAAAAGAAGAAGTAAAGCTGTCCTTATTTGCAGATCACATGATACTCTACATAAAAAACCTGAAGGACTCCAAAAACTAATTGAATTAATAAATGAATTCGGCAATGTAGCAGGATACAAAATTAATGCCAAGAAATATGTGGCATTTCTATACATTAATAGTGAAATTACAGAAAGACTAAAAAAGCAATCCCATTTACCATCACACCAAAAAAATTAAGATACCTAGGAATAAACCTAATTAGGAGGTAAAAGACCTATATGTAGAAAACTACAGGACACTGAAAAAAAGAAATAGAGGAAGATGTAAACAGATGGAAGAGCATTCCATGCTCATGGATTGGGAGAATCAACATCATTAAAATGTCCATACTACCCAAAGCAATCTTTAATGCACTACCCATTAAAATACCAAAGACGTATTTCTCAGACCTAGAAAGAATTCTTCAAAGATTCATCTGGAACAAAAAAAGACTGCGAATAGCGACAGCAATCCTGAGAAAGAAGAATAAAGTAGGTGGGATCTCAATACCAGATTTCAAGCTATATTACAAAGCAACTGTTCCAAAACAGCCTGGTACTGGCACAAGAACAGACATATAGACCAATGGAAGAGAATAGAGAATCCACATATCCACTCAAAGCACTATGCTCAATTAATATTTGACAAAGGAGGCATGAACATACAATGGAGCCAAGATAGCCTCTTCAATAATTGTGTTGGGAAAATTGGACAGATACATGCAAAAAAATGAAACTGGACCAGCAACTTACACCAAATACAAAAATAAACTCAAAATGGATACAGGACTTAAACATTAGACAGGAAACCATAAAAATACTAGAGGAATCCACAGGCAGCACAATCTCAGACATATGCCGAAAGAACTTCTTCACTGATACTGCTCCAAAGGCAATGGAAGTTCAAGAGAACATAAACAAATAGGACTACATCAAAATTAAAAGCTTTTGCACAGCAAAAAAACAAAACAAAACAAACAAAAAAAAAGCCATCAACAAAACAACATGAAAGACCACTGTATGGGAGAACATATTTGCAAATGTTATCACTGATAAAGGTTCAATTTCCAACATCTACAGCCAACGTATACAACTTAATAAAAGGAAGATAAATGATCCAATAAAAAAATGGGCAACGGACCTAAATAGAACCTTTTCGAAAGATGACAGAAGGAAGGTCAAGAGACACATAAAAACAAGTCCAAAGTCACTAATTATCCGAGAGATGCAAATCAAAATGACAATGCGATACCATCTTACACTGGTCAGAATGGCAATCATCAACAAATCAACAAAGAACAAGTGTTGGCGAGGATGTGGAGAAAAAAGAACCCTTGTGCACTGTTGGTGGGAATACAGACTGGTGCAGCCACTGTGGAGAACAGTATTGGTGTTTCCTCAAAATCTAAAAATGGAACTCCCATTTGACCCAGCAATCCCACTCTTAGGAAAACATCCTAAGAAATTACGAACACCAATCAGAAACGATTTATGTACCCCCATGTTCATAGGAACACAATTTACAATAGCTACAATTTGGAAACAGCCTAGGTGCCCATCAGCAGATGTGTGGGTCAGAAAAGTCCGGTACATCTACACAATGGAATTCTATTCTGCCATTAAAAAGAAGGAATTCTTACCAATTGCAGCAACCTGGATGGAACTGGACAGCCTTATGTTTAGTGAAATAAGCCAGTCAATGAAGGAGAAACACCACATGATCTCTCTCATTTGTGGATAATAAGGAACAGTATAAACTGATGAACAAAAGGATAGACACAGAAGCAGTAAAGCATCACAAAGACTCAAATTATAGCAGGAAGTTTAAGGAGAGGTGTGGTAGATTAGAGATCAACCAAAGGACTTGTATGCATGCCTATAAGCATAACCAATGAACACAGACACTGGGGGGTTGTGGTATGCCATGAGAAAGGGGGCAGTGAGGAGACATGTATACATGTAACACAAATAAAAATTTTAAAAAAATGTAGTTTTTGCTCTTAGAGCTTCAAATCCATTAGATACTGCCAAATTTTTCTCATAGTGATGTAAACATACTCACTCAGTAAATGTTCATAATTTTTGTTTACATAAGTAATTTCTATAAAGTTTTTTTTATGTTTTGTCATGGAATTGTATTTTCTAACACTAATGGTCCAATTAAATTTTTTCTGGTCTTGGTTCAATAGGATTGGGGGACTTTTTTTTTTTTTGTCAAGGGTCATTTGTATATTTATAACATTATTTGAGGGCCATGCAAAATTATCAACTTAAAACTTAGCCTGCTATATTTGGTCAAACATTTAATTAATTCACCCCTAATGTCTTTGAGGTGCCAGACCAAATGATTTTGTTGTCCTTACTTGGCTTGTGGGCTGGAAATTCTCCACCTCTGGTCTAAAGAAAGTTTTCAGGGGTCTCTTATCTTTTGTGGTATGATTATAAAGCAGTAAGATAGATTGCACTAGCCATAAAGAAATTAAATTTCATTACTTTTTATTAAGTTCACTGTTTCTAGATTTAATAAACCTATATACATTTAAAAATCAAATGCTCTATAATTATTTTCATCAAAAACTTGCATATTTGTTATATTTAATATTTCAAAATACAATTATTGGTGTTATTCTGCAGTTTTATTTTATCTTTTAATTGAATATTGGGGGTGACATTGGTTCACAAAATTATACAGATTTCAGATATATATAGCTCACAACATATCTACAAACTGCATCATGCATCTATCACTGCAAGGAAAATCTCTGTTCCCCTTCCCGCCCCCCCTTTTCCCACCTACCTCTTTCTATCCCCCACTCCACTTTCCCTCTCGTTATCTTCACACTGTTGTCTCTCTGTGTGTGTGTGTGTGTGTGTGTGTGTGTGTGTGTGTGTGTGTATTTCTGCAGTTTTAATGATAAAGTAAGGTTACTACCAACCTCAGAAAGCAATTGTGAGTGAGTTATTTAATGCTTTTTTACTGTTTGAATCTGTAAAATACTAAATAAAGGTTCATCATTTAAAGTTTAAAAATTGTGCTATCAATTCAGTTGAGATTTCTAGTCCCCTGTACCCCCCAAATCACTGGTCTTTGTCCAAAATGTAATATTATTGCCAGTCATGTCCTTTGACAAGTGTTTTAGACAGAATTGATCTCATTTTTTGTTTAATAGTTTAAAATTGAAGTTTAGTTCTGATTTTAAGTGATAAATTTTCATCTTTGTTTTCATAGCCTATGAAGACATTACATTTTCTGAATATTTAAAAACTCAAAAATTAACTCCCAACCTCCAACATTTTGTTCTGCATTCAATTGCAATGACATCAAAGTCCACCAGCAGTACCATAGATGGACTCAAAGCTACTAGAAACTTTCTTCACTGTCTCGGGCAGTATGGCAACACTCCTTTTTTGTTTCCTTTATATGGCCAAGGGGAACTCCCTCAGTGTTTCTGCAGGTAAGACTACCATTGTTTCTTTTGTTTCTTGTTAAGGTGATGCTTGAATAAAGGATGAAAATTAGAAAGACAAAAATTAGATTTACTCAAGATTTAGTATTTTCAAACATATACTTTGTTGTTCTACTTTCTTGTAAACATTCATCCTTTGTACCTACTTAATACCTAAATGATACATTTAGTTTGGTCTGTTTTGAACTATAAAAATAGAATCATACTGTACATTTCTTTTTCCATTCAGTATTATGTTTCAAAGTATCATCCTTGTGTATAATTATAGTAAATTTATTTTCATTGCTATACATTGTGAATTATATATTGTAAATACAGCACAATATATGTTTCCATTTTTCTATTGATGAACACCTGATGTTTCCAGTTTTTTGCTTTTATTAACATCCTTGTATGTGTTTCAGGATATACATAGTCAAGAGTTTCTCTAGGATACATACCTATGAGTGGAATTTCTGAGACATAGGATAGATATATGAATGTGCATTCACGATAGTGCCCATTTATTTCTCCAGAGAGTTGTATCAGTTTACAATCCCCTAACAATATGTCAGAATTCCCACAGCACTGCATCTTTGCCAATATTTGTATTACCAAACTTTCTAATTTTTGTCAATTTACCTTACATAAAATACCATCACATTGTATGTTTTTAAATTTTATTTTTCAATTAGTTTACATTCAATATTATTTTTTATCAGTTTTAGGTGTATAGCATAGTGTTTAGGCAATCATATACTTTACAAAGTGACAAATTGGTAATTATATCACATTCTGTTTTTATTTTGCATTATCCAGATTACTTATGAATGTCTTCTCCTCTGGTCATTGGTTATTTATTTTCTCTTCTGGGAAATTCTTTTTAGTGTCTTTTGCCCATTTATCTTTTTCTTATTGATTTCTTGAAGTTTATTATATTCTGAACACTAATCTTTTCTCAGTTATATGTGTCATGTATATCTTGCCTTATAGTATTTATGATGCATAGATATCATTAAGATTAATATAGTCAGCTCTAGAGAGTTTAGCTCAGTGGATAGAGAATTGGCCTGTGGACTGAAGGGTCCCAGGTTTGATTCTGGTCAGGGATACATGTGAAGGTTATGGACTCTATCCCCAGGAGAGGGTATGCAGGAGGCAGCCAATCAGTGATTCTCTCTTATCATTGATGTTTTTTATCTCTCTATCCCTCTCCTTTACTTTCTAAAATCAATAAAAATATGTATATTTTTAAAAAGATTAATGTAGCCAGTTATTGCAATCTTTTTTTTTATGCATAGCATTTTTATAGTAGTAGAGCACAGTAGTTAAGAATCTGGACTATGAAGACAGACCATGTAGATATACATCCTGGCTCCTCCATTTACTAGTCATGCACTCTTGGGCAAGTTTCACAGTCTCTGTTATGTTTTTAAAGAATTAACTTTTTTATTCCCTCTGTTATCATTTCTGTCCTTGTTCATTAACTTCTGCTCTTTACTAAATCTTTCATTTTCCTTTATTTGGGTTTTGTTCAGTTCATCCCTCCTATCTTCTGCCCCTGTCAGTTTTGAGTCTGATACCCAATGAGTTCCAGTCATCTTTTATTTTATTTTATAATGTAAGCATTTATGATGATAGTCTTCACTACTGTTATGAATCTCACACAGTTATTATGTACTAGAGGCCCAGTGCACAAAATTTGTGCACTTGGGGGGGGGGCAGTGTCCCTCAGCCTGGCCTATGCCCTCTCACAGTCTAAGAGCACTCGAGGGATGTCCTACTGATGGCTTAGGCCCTTAAGCCAGCAGACATCCTTAGTACTGCTGTGGAGGTGGGCGAGCTCCCACCACCGCTGTTGCATTTGGCAGCTGTGAGACTGGCTTCTGACCAAGTGGTATTCCCCCTGTGGAAGTGCACTGACTACCAGGGGGCAGCTCCTGCATTGAACATCTGCCCCCTGGTGGTCAGTGCATGTCATAGCGAGTGGTTGACCAGCCTTAGGCTATCATTAGCATATTACACTTTGATTGGTTGACCAGATGACTAGATACTTAGCATATTAGGCTTTTATTATATAGGATTATTTTTATTATTTTTTTACTGGTAGTCCTATGTGTCTTAATTTCCATTATTATTTTTGCACTGTCCCATGAGAATATGCACTGTCCCATGAGTTGTTATGAGGTGTTTTAAAGGAGCTAATTTGTTTGATTCTTCTGTTCTTACCTAATTTAATTATGTTATATCTAGAAATTGTTTTTATAGTACTAATTCTTTGAACTTTATTTTATGACTTATTATTTCCTGAATTTTTGTAAGTTTTCCATGTGTTCTCGAGCAGAATATGTTTATCTAGTTGTTGGTACATGGTCTTGGAGTCTAATAAGTCAAACTTTGAGTTGTAATTTTAAAACTTTATTTTTATTGAGGACTTTTTTCTTTGACCTATCAATACAAGAGTAAGGTGTTTTGAAATTTCCCATTATGGTGTTTAATTTGCCAATTTACCTCTATAATTTTATCTGTTTTTACCTAATATTTATTTTGAGGCAATTTATTAGTCACAAAATTATAATTGTTTAATATTCCCAATTAATTTAATATTTCACATTATCTGATGACTTTCTTCATTCCTAATAATACATTTTTCTTAAAGTCTACTTTGTCTGATATTCAAATAGCTACTTCAACTTTTGAGTATTTGTCCCTTATATCTTTCTCTATCCTTTTATTTTTCAAAACTTTTTTGAGTCTGTTATTAGAGCTTTAAATAACATATTACATATTTTTAATTTCATCTGGCAATCTTGTTCTGCTACCAATCAGGATGAGTCCTATTAACATATCTGTTCCTTCCTTCCGAAGTATGTAATTTTAAAAGTTCCTCTACTTTATATCTGTTGGTGGTAAATGCTTCCTGGTTTTTGCATATATGAAAATAACTTCTGCCTCTGTTTTGAGTGAAGATTTGCTACATAAACATTTCTAGGTTGGCAATTCATATTTTAATTTAATTTATTGGGGTGACATTCGTCAACATGAGCATGTAGGTTTCACGTATGGGTTTCTATTTTACAAGTTCTGTATATTGTGTCATGTTCCCACTACCCCAAATCAAATCTTCTCCTGTCACCTCACATTAGGACCCCTTTCTTCCCCACCCCCCTTCTTCTGGCAACCACCACACTGCTGTTTGTGTTCATGAGTTTCAGTTTTATGTCCCACATATGAGTGAAATCATGTGGTTCTTAGCTTTTTCTGACTGACATACTTCACTTAGTATAATGTTCTTAAGGTGCAACCATGTTGTTGCAAATGGTGCTATTTCATCCTTTCTTATGGCCGAGTAGCATTCTGTTGTGTATATGTACCACATCTTTATCCAGGCCTCTATTGCAGGATACTTTGGTTGTTCCCATTCATTTTTTTGTAATTAAATATATTCTGGTGTCATTGGTTATTAACATTATATAGGTTTCAGGTATACATTTCTATAATATAGCATATGTATATTGCATTGTGTGCTTGCCACTTTAAATATTTCTCTTGGTACTTTAAAAATTTATTCCACTGATATTTGGGTTCTACTTTTGCTTTTGAAAAACTTGATGTCAGCTTAATTATCCTTTCTTTATGAGTAAAATTTCTTCTCTTTCAGATTGTTTTTAAGATAATTTGTCTTTGGCGTTCTGCATTTTCATTCCAATGAATTTAGGATTCCTTTATACAGGATATCTCCCAAAATATATACACATAGTGAATGATTTTAACATCAGTGTTCATTAACATATAATTCATTTTCAAGATTTAAAAGAATCTACAGAAATGTGTAATTTTTTTGTCAATGCCTGTTTTCACACTGATAACCTATCTGGTCTAGGCACTGCTGATAACACGAAACAGTGGAACTGCAAACATCAATAATCATTTCTATCAGTATTTGTGTGTCCCTCAATTCATTGACTGTTCCCATTTTTGTAACTTTATCTTTTATGTATTCCCATAAGAAAAATTCTAGTAGCACTTTAGGATAACTTTTCTTAGTTCAAAGCTTAGTTTGGCTTCACCCATTATTTCAAATCAGTTAATTCTGAAATGGAGTGAAAACTGAGTTATCAGCTCTTATAAATGTATATACATTTTGGGGACACTGTGTTTATCTAGCTTGATATATGTTGACCATATGAAATTAACAATATTAAACCATTTGACCTACAATTTGATATGGTTTAAACAATTACATTGTATTTCCTCTATCTGTAAATTGTCATTTGTCATTTTGGAAAATTATCAAGCAGTATTTTTGCAATTATTGTTTGTCTCCATTGCCTTTCTTCTCATCATTTTGGAACCCCAAACAGATATATTTTAGAACCTAGTATTCTCTCTTTCATATTTCTTCTCTCCATTTTTATTGTAAGCAAATAAAACAAAAAAAAATCTCTTTTCTGTTTCTTAATCTCTTTTTCATATTTTCTATCTCCTTGTCATTATTACTGCATTCTGAATACTTTATTAATAAATGTTTTCCAGCTTATTAATTCTCTTCACCCGTGACTAATCCGTAGTTTAACTCTTTTGACTTTTGACTTTAATATTTTTATCTTTCATCTCCACCCCAAATGTTCTCTGTCATTGTTTAATATTCTCTTCTGCTTGTTCATTTTTTATATAAATAAATTTTATATTCTGACATCTGTTATTTCTGTTGATATATGTTAATGGTTTATTTCTTTGTGTTATGTTTATCTTTCATTGAGAGTTTATATTTCATTGATTTTAATCTGTGAAAATTTAGGAACCCAAATTAAGGATGCTTCCTTTCAAGGATTATTTGTTTGCTTCAGTCAGAAGGCACTAACTCTTGAGATCATTTCCACTTCTCCTGGGGCATCTTCACTTAATATGGGCAATAAAACTTGATTTTTTTCAACTGTAATATTTGATGCTCAAAGCTTTGAATTCAGCTCAGCATTTTTTTATTCTGTGCATGTATATGTGCGTGTGTGTTTGGGTTTGGGGAGGGGTGTTTCCTGTGGATAGTCCTCTTATTTCCTTCTACCTCCTCAGTGCAATAAAAATTATGTTTAAAGTAAGAAATAGTGTTTTTGATTATAACTGGAGGTCTGCTTACACTTTGCAGTCTAATATATTGCTAGAAGTAGAAGTAGATATTCTCAATCTACCTTTCTTAACTATGTGATTTTATAAATGGAGGTAAGAATTTTATAATTTGAAAGTAACTTAATTCTGAATATGATAGGTCTGTGTATTGCCAGACAAGCTCTTTCTCTTTCAATTGGTTGTCAAAGTAGGGATGGATAGGGAATATCATATCTCCCAGGACCTGAGGACCTCCTACCAATTGAAACTAATGGGAATTCTATCATTTTCTTACTCATAGTTTTCATCTTACTGTGGCATGGCCTGATTCAAAAGAAGCCACATTCTTCTTTTTGCTGATCACTCCTATAGAACTTTAGGGTAGGGAATATAGGGACAGAATGAACAGATCATTGGGGAATGAACTGCAGTTACCTGGCTTCCGTACTAGCACATTATGAAAATGAAATATTTAACATAATTTATTTTTCCATTTTTAAATTGATTTTTTTATTTTTTATTGTGTTACATGTATACATATCGCCCCATTGCCCCACCCACCCAGGCATACCCGAAGCCCCAGTGTCTGTGTTCATTGGATATGCATATATGCATGCATACAAGTCCATTGGTTGATCTCTTATCTACCCCACCTCTCCTTAAACGTCCTGCTGTAATTTGACAGTCTGTTTGACGCTTTACTGCTTCTGTGTCTATCCTTTTGTTCATCAGTTTATAATGTTCTTTATTATCCACAAATGAGTGAGATCATGTGGTGTTTCTCCTTCATTGACTGGCTTATTTCACTAAGAATGAGGCTTTCCAGTTCCATCCAGGTTGCTGCAAATGGTAGAATTTCTTCTTTTTTTATGGCAGCATATAATTCCATTGTGTAGATGTACCATAATTTTCTGACCCACACATCTGCTGATGGCCACCCAGGCTGTTTCCAAATTGTAGCTATTGTAAATTCTGCTGCTGTGAACATAGGGCTGAATAAATCCTTTCTGATTGGCGTTTCTACTTTCTTAGGATATATTCCTAAGAGTGGGATTTCTGGGTCAAATGGGAGTTCCAATTTTACTTTTTTGAGGAAACTCCATACTGTTCTTCACAGTGGCTGCACCAGTCTGCATTCCCACCAGCAGTGCAAGAGGGTTTCTTTTTCTCCGCATCCTCGCCAACACTTGTCATTTGTTGATTTGTTGATTGCCATTCTGACAGGTGTGAGGTGGTGTAACATTGTTGTTTTGATTTGCATCTCTCTGATAATGAGTGACTTTGAGCATGTTTTCATGTGCCTCTTGGCCTTCCTTCTATCTTCTTTCAAAAAGATTCTATTTAGGTCCGTTGCCCATATATTTTTTTAAATTAAATCTTTATTATTCAGATTATTACATTTGTTTTTCTTTTTTCCCCTCCACAGCTCCCCTTCACCCGGCTCCCACCCCTCCCTCTACTCTTACATCCCTCCCGTTGACCTCATCCTTGGTGTAGGATTTTTGTTCAGTCTCTCCCTGTACACCCCTCACCCCTTTCCCCCTGAGAATTATCAGTCCACTCCCTTTCTGTGCTCCCGGTTTTATTATATTCAACAGTTCATTCTGTTGATCAAATTTTTAATTCACTTAATTTTTAGATTCACTTGTTGATAGATACATATTTGTTGTTCATAATTTTACCTTTACCCTTTTCTTCTTCCTCTTTTAAAATAGTACTTTTCAGCATTTCATATAATACTGGTTTGGAGTTGATGAACTCCTTTAGCTTTTTCTTATCTGTGCAGCTCTTTATCTGTCTTCAATTCTGAATGATAGTTTTGCTAGATAGAGTATTCTTGGTTGTATGTTTTTGCTATTCATCACATTGAATATTTCTTGCCACTCCATCTGGCCTGCATCGTTTCTGTTGAGAAATCAGCTGACAATCGTATGGGTGCTCCCTTGTAGGTAATGGACTGTTTTTCTCTTGCTGCTTTTAATATTCTCTCTTTGTCTTTTGCTCTTGGTATTTTAATTATGATGTGTCTTGGTGTAGTCCTCTTTGTATTCCTTTTATATGAGATTCTGTGTACTTCCTGGACTTGTAAGTCTATTTCTTTTACCAGATGTGGGAAGTTTTCAGTCATTATTTCTTTAAATAGGTTTTCAGTATCTTACTCTCTCTTCTTCTGGCACCCCCACAATTCTGATGTTGGTATGCTTGAAGGTGTCCCAGAGGCTCCTTACATTATCTTCACATTTTTGGATATTTTTTCTTCTTACTTTTCCAGTTGAGTGTTTTCTGATTCTTTATATTTCAAATTTTTGACTTGATTCTTGCCTTTCTCTAGTCTACAGTTAGGTCTCTGTATAATTTTTATTTTATTTTATTTTATTTCAGTCAGTGTATGCTTAATTTCTAGTTGGTCCTTTTCCATCTCTAGTTGTTCCTTTTTCATCTGTAGTTGGTCCTTTTTTATCTCCTCTTGGGTCTTGCTAACTTTATCCAACTTTTCTAGGATATTATTGAAAAACCTTATAAGTGTGGTTTTGAACTCTATATCCTGTCGTTTGTTTTCCTCCATTTCTTTTGTTTGTGATCTCTTCCTTTGTCTTGGCATTTTCACTATGCCGGGAGAACTTCTGTGTTGGATTCAGCCTTATGATACAAGACTTGCAAAACTATAAAAGCCTCTCTGTTGAGCTTGGGATGGGTGGAGTCTCAGGGTTTAACAGACCGCCTTGCCTTCCAGTGGGCCCCACCTTCCATGGCCCCTGAGTCTCACATGACTGGGTAATCACTGGAGCCATCCTTTTGTGTGTGCGCTCTCACAGTGTCTCTAGACTGCTGCCCCTCCAGCTTCCCCGCCCTTTGGGACCATATGAATCTGGGTCCCCAGGGTTTCACCCCGAAACTGGGTTTTAGTGGAGTTAGAGGTGGTGCAGTTGGGAGGTTCTGTCTCCCACCCACTTGTGAAAGCCAGCGGCACAATCAGCAGTCAGTTCTCTGAGCAAATTGCTGTGCGCGCCGCCCGAGTTCTGCCCTTTGGCGACTCCCCTAAATTTCTGTGTACTTCTCCCTTTTCACAGACCAAAGTCCCCCCGTATGAGTTTCAGTTGTACCTGGGGTTTAGTGTCGGAGGATAAGGGGTTCAATGCCATTGGGAGTCTCCATCTTCCTCCTGCCAGAGAAAGCCAGCCAGGTACTCTGGCACCCGCTCTCCATGCACGAGTCTTCATACCACAGCTTTTTGCAGATCCTAAGGTTCTCTGTGAGACTCTCTCTTTGCTTCTAGTTGTAGAATTTCCACTCAGCCAGCTTGCCTGTGGTTCTGGATGATGTCCGTTCTATCTTTTAGTTGTAGTGTTGAAATTGTTGTGCGAGGCAGCAGTGTAGGTGTTTACCTATGCTGCCATCTTGGATTCTTCACCCCACCCCCGTTGCCCATTTTTTTTTATTGGATCATTTATTTTCCTTTTATTAAGTTGTATATGTTGGAGATTAAACCTTTATCAGTGATAACATTTGCAAATATGTTCTGCTATATAGTGGGCTTTGTTATTGTTTTGTTGATGGTTTCTTTTGTTTTGCAAAAGCTTTTTATTTTGATGTAGTCCCATTTGTTTATTTTTTCTTTAGCTTCCATTGCCCTTGGAGCAGTATCAGTGAAGACATTCTTTTGCCATATGTCAGAGATTGTACTGCCTGTGGATTCCTCTAGTATTTTTATGGTTTCCCATCTTATGTTTAAGTCCTGTATCCATTTTGAGTTTATTTTGTGTATGGTTTAAGTTGGTGGTCTGGTTTCATTTTTTTGCATGTATCTGTCCAATTTTCCCAACATAATTTATTGAAGAGATTGTCTTGACTCCATTGTATGTTCATGCCTCCTATGTCAAATATAATTCCTAGAGAATAAAACATTTTCTCCCAAAAAGTATCATAATCTCCTAAGGCTGAGGTTTAATCAGCCTTCCATATCTTTTTATCTTCTTCAGAACTTATCTCAGAATTTTGTGTGTGGTTCAGATTTAATGTTTGTTATACAACTTATCCCTCACCCTTCCCAATTTAAAGTGATACTTTCAGGGTATGTTGTAATTAAATGTGTGTAAAGATAGGTAGTTAGATGATGATAGATGACAGATAGATAGATGATAGATAGATAGATAGATAGATAGATAGATAGATAGATAGATAGTAAATAGATAGATAGATGATAGGTAGATGTTAGATAGATAGGTAGGTAGGTAGATAGTTAGGTAGATGTTAAAAATAACAAAAACCATTTTGTCTTTCAATTGAAGTAGTATATTAAAATTTTTGGTGGTTCTTTGGTAATTAAAGTTACTCTTACTCTGAGTTCTTCCTAAATATGATATATAGGAGTCTGTGTGATTTATAATAAAACTGCATTTATGTGGCCTAGGCATGTTAACTTTTAATTTAATATTTGATTCCCTATATAATACTTTATAATTTCATATAAATATTGTTGTGTTTATGTCCTAAAGTCCTAACACTATCACCATCTATATATCATAGTATACACTTTTTATCACCAGGTTATCAGAATTAGGTGTCACCTGTTCTGTGATTTCTAACCACCATTCTATATTCTGTTTTAATATAAGCCTCTTAAGCATTTCTCACAGCCTGTTACAGTGTGTTCTCATCAAGGCTACTGTTATAAATGGCATGCATACATATTTATGTGAAGGATTCAAAGACATTTGTAAGTCGTATCCTTGCATTCTAAATGAGTTCTGCATAAACAGTATAGCATTTTAACTACTAGAGATAACTTCCATGAATAAATGCCCTTTGAGGTTTTTGTAAATTTAAATAGATTTTTAAGCAAAGAAAATGATGCTTTTTATTATACTACCTGCTAGCCATTAATATGTCATGATACATAAATTGGACCATATTGGAAGAAAAGTCATTGAAACCAGTATGTTTTTCTAGTCTAGGAAGCCATAGAATTTTCGCTACTATATATTAGTTGGTTAATATTTTTCCTGGCATACCGAACAGTATATGTATGTAGTATATATGTTTTTAAGCTCTTTTAATATATCTTCCAAACAGAAGTTCTTTTTAAGCCCTAACTGACTAATTCATTTATGTTATCTGTGTGGTTGGTAACATAGTAGCCTTTAGAATTACTTTCTGATTCAGAGTAGGTTTTATATATTATGTAATGTTTTCATAACCTGTGAAATGGAGCAGTACCAGTGGGCACAAACAAACTTTACATTTTTTTATAGAGAGACCTACACTTCCCAGAGTTATTACTTGTGTTTTATAAAGAGAAGGTAGTTAAAATTGGCCACAGATTATATTTAAGGAAATTTTTATTTATATATTCAATTGCATGTGAAGTCAGAGCAAAATTGAGATGGATTTTAGTGTCTGCACCAAATGTTCCTGACCTTTCACCCAACAAGTATTGGTTAGATTATAGATCTAATGTGATAGTACATTATCATTTTTCCCTTCAAAAACATTCTCCTTTAATTTCTCTTCCTGGAAAAAAAAAATCTGCCTACTATGCTGGTAGCAATATAACAAAATAATCTGAGTGGGAAGAATGCTTTTATAATGTTTTGACTGGTTGTCTAATTTTGCAAATGAGGAAACTTAACATAAAAAAAAAAATGCTGAGTCTGGAAACCAGACTTCCTGATTTTTTTTATGTCTTCCAGGTATTTTTTATGTCTCACCTTTATACAATTTTTAAAAATATATATATTTTTATTGATTTTTTACAGAGAGGAAGGGAGAGGGATAGAGAGTCAGAAACATCGATGAGAGAGAGACATCGATCAGCCGCCTCCTGCATGCCCCATAGTGGAGATGTGCCCGCCAGCAAGGTACATGCCCCCAACTGGAATCGAACCCGGGACCTTTCAGTCTGCAAGCCGATGCTCTATCCACTGAGCCAAACTGGTCTCAACTATACAATATTTTAAACAATGTTTATATAATCACTAAAAGGAAGTAATTAATAAAAAATAGATTTTTAGGATTTTTAAATATTTTTGATATTTGTCAACTTTTAACAACTTGTAATTTGCCGTGTTTTTTTTTTTCCTTACTGTTAATACGTAGTCTCTTTCCTAAAGAAAGCTGGAGAGAATAAGAACTGTTCTTACAGTGTTTTATAAACATGTTCTGATTCTCTGCCCAATAGCAAATATTGGTTTAGATGAATGAAGAAAATCAAGTTCTCTCATTTTACTTAATTGATAAAAGTAAAAGGAAAAACAGACCATGAGCAAATCAATATCCCCTCCACCCATATAACTGTACTAGAGGCCTAGTGCATGAAATTTGTACAGGGGGCTGTCCCTCTGCCCAGCCTGCACCCTCTCCAATATAGGATCCCTCTTACAATCCAGGACTGCTGGGTCCTAACTACTTGCCTGCCTGCTTTCCTGATTGCCCCTACCTACCCTCCCCTGCAGGCCTGCCCTCCAAAAAACTGCCCTTCCCTGCAGGCCTGTTCACCCCCAGCTTTCCTCCTCTGCTGGCCTGGTCACCCCTAACTCCCCTCTCCTGCAGGCTTGATCACCCCCAACTGCCCTCCCCTGCTGGCCATCTTGTGGTGGCCATCTTGTGTCCACATGGGGCAGGATCTTTGATCACATGGGGGCAGCCATTTGTGTGTTGGAGTGATGGTTAGTTTGCATATTACTCTTTTATTAGATAGGATAGAGGCCTGGTGCATGGGTGGGGGCCTGGTGGTTTGCTCCGAAGTGTGTTCCGGATCAGGGTAGGGGTTCCCTTGGGGTGTGAGGTGGCCTGGGTGAGAGGCCTGTGCTGGCTTGCAGGACTGCCACACACCCCTGGTGACCCAAGCAAAGGCCCTGGTATCTGGGATTTATTTATCTGTAGACCATCACTCCAACACAGGGGAGGGCAGTTGGGGATAACTCTGGGTCCTGTGGTGCACTCTAGACTCTGACAGGAAGAAGATTTTCATATACATTTTACTAATTTTCTTTCATCTCTGACACTTCTATTATAGAGAAAGGACAGATAGCAATATTAAAATATTTCTTCTAATTAATCACCTTTTAATGTGTACAGATTTTGTGTACCAGACTACTGGTATAGAATAATCCACAAGAGGGTACATTTTAGAGCTGTACCAATGGGGTCAAATCCTGGTCCTACCATTTACTAGCTGTGTGTCCTTGGACAAGTTATTTAACTTTTCTGCATTCCAGTTTCTTCATTTTTCATGGGGATAATAATAGTATCTGCCTCATAGGTTGTAAGGATTAGAATAAATTAATATCTGGAAAGTGCCTAAAACAGTACTTGCCTTAATAAGTACTGCATACATGTTAGCTGTTATTAATATTACTCTAACTATAATTATTATAAATATAGTTGATCCTGTTGTTATAGAGTGGCATCAGGGCAAGTATGAGGCTGATTTAGGGAATGGACAAAATTTGATATTCTAATCCAGGAAGCCCACAACCTTTTTCTATAAAGGGTCAGATAGTAAATAGTTTAGGCTTTGCAAGTCATATGATCTCTGTTGAAACTATTTACAGTCATAGACAATATGTAAAAGAATGGACATGACTGTTTCAAAAACCTCTTATTTACAAAAATAGATGGAAGGTTTTTCTATTTCAGTTCAATCAGTTGAATACACTTTATGTCTACAAAATATAATAATAATTTTTGAAACCCCTGATTCATTAAGTACTTGATGGATAAAGGAATAGTAAGTCTTTTTTTAAAAAAATATATATATATATTTTATTGATTTTTCACAGAGAAGAAGGGAGAGGGATAGAAAGTCAGAAACATCGATGAGAGACATCGATCAGCCTCCTCCTGCACACGACACACTGGAGATGTGCCCGCAAGCAAGGTACATGCCCCCGACCAGAATCGAACCCAGGACCCTTCAGTCCACAGGCTGATGCTCTATCCACTGAGCCAAACCGGTCTCGGCAGGAATAGTAAGTCTTTATAAATTGATACAACATTTACATGTAAAAGAAACTGTAGAGTAGTATTCCTTAGACTTTCACCTATGTCAGAATTAAACACATGGAATATCGAGTCTTATCCCCAGAGTCTGACTTGAGGACCTGGAGTGAGACCTGAAAATTGCATTTCTAATAAGTTTCCAGGTGTTGCTGACAGAACACTATTGAAATGGAAGCAATCAGGGGAATGGCTCCCTGGGCCTAATTCTAACCAATAAGAAAACAAAAAAAATTCAAAATGGCAGAAAACTTGAGACAATCCATTCTTTGCTATTAATTTATTTTAATTTTTCCCTTTTAATTAAGTAGCGATATATTTTAGCTTCCCTTCTCTGCTCAGTACTCTCCTAAATGTAGTGGATATATGTGAAAAACAATAGGACAGCAACAGCCTTTGATGTCAGTGTCAAGAGTGTTTAGTGGTATCAATTAGAGAATAAGAAAATAAATTTCTTCAGGTTTCAGAATGTGCAATTTAGGTATAAATGGCATCAGTACTCAAAAATGATTGGAAGGAGTTTAAACTAATATGACATGAAATTAATTCAATCAAGGCACACAGAGGACACTTTGACGAAGTTATAGGAATCTCAGACTGCTCTATTAACCAGTACTTATCCCGTAAAGAGTAAGATGATTGGGCTTACTCTGTGCCAAACTACTAGCGGTCTGACACCACCTATCATTGAATATGGGCAGATACACAATAGTTCTAAAGGCTCTTGATTTAGGTCAGAGTTTCTCAATCTCACCTCTGTTGACATTTTTTGGAAGGATAATTGTTTGCTGTGTTTGGGAAAGGGCTATCCTGTGCATCAGAGGATGATTAGCAGCGTCCCTGGACTCTGTCCACTGGGTGCCACTACCTTCACCCATTTACTTGTGAAAGGCAAAAATGTCTCGACATTGCCAGATGTCGCGTAAGGGCAAAATAACTCCTATTTCAGAAATACTGGTTTAGTGCAAATCATTATATATATAAAATTGGTATAGTCTACTCTAGCTAAATATTTAAAGGCAGGGAGGATAAAATATTCTTGCATTCTTTTCTTATAATCTTATTACTCAATTTTGGTTCAATAATCTGGAGTTATGTAAAAATTCTTTAAAATAAAGAGAACAATTTAAAATATCTTGGCATTTGAATTCATGGAATAATTCATGCAGTTCATTTAGCAAATTACCTGACATATAGGAGAAAATTCTTAAGTGATATATTATCTTAGTCATTAGGAAAGAATGAAAATACTGAAAAAAGAAAACACATATACTCACTTTTCTGAAGAAATACAAGCCCTATTCCCCACCCTTGAATTTCACCCCTATAGTTAGCCATTGCTAAGTTAGTTGCATATCTTCCTGTCTTTTCCATGCTTGTACAAACATCTTTATATAATTGGGTATATGTGTGCATACTTATAAAATTTTAAGTAGCCAAAACCGGTTTGGCTCCGTGGATAGAGTGTCGGTCTGCGGACTGAAAGGTCCCAGGTTCGATTCCAGTCAAGGGCATGTACCTTGGTTGCAGGCACATCCCCAGTAGGGGTCGTGCAAGAGGCAGCTGATCGATGTCTCTCTCTCATCGATGTTTCTAACTCTCTATCTCTCTCCCTTTCTCTCTGTAAAAAAATCAATAAAATATAAGGAAAATAAATTTTAAATGGTTGAATAGTTCTTTGATATACAGATGTATGTACCATAATTTAACCAGTTCCTATAATTGATGTCATCTTGCTAAAATTTCTTTTTATATAAGAAATATAATTTCATATGCAGAAAACTTGGAAAACAGGAACAGAACTATTAATATTATTATAATAATTAACTTAAATTCCGTAACCTGTTAACAATAATGATACAACATTTTTGTATATTTTCTTCTACTTTTATTCATACATACATTTAAAGAGCTATGTAATTACAACCCTCTTATTTTTTTTATTTGGCTATTTTAAATTATAGCATAAGTAAACTTATAACCATTGTCTTCAAATACCATATCTCAGCTTAAAATAGACAGCAGTAGGAGGTTGTGTATTATAAGAGGAATTCTTTAAATTCAGGGGGTCCTAATCTTACATCCAATGCCTGGAATCAATCACCTGGATTTCAGGAATTTGGGGGTAAATACCCTGAAATTGCATGCCAGATTTTGGGCATATCTGTATTTTTCTAGGAAGGGGATTCATAGCAGTGTGAAATAGATTAACTGAAAAGATTGTCTCCCAAAAGTTTGAGGACTGTTGTTTGAATAGCATTTTTACAAACTCAAGGATCCTGGAGGATAAAGAAAGCACAGTAGCATAACTCATTTTCTGAATCTTTTGTATGTAATTTTACAGATGGTTTTCCCTCTGGTTAATAGTTGATATTGGCATAGAGATTATACCTAAAGTGTAGAGGGTAAGCATGATGATGTGAGTATGATCATTTGTTTGTTTTTCCCTTCAGGAGAGAGTGTTGCATGGGATAAACAGCAGGGTGGTGAGGTAATTCATCATTTTGAAACCTGTTCTCTGGTGATGGATGGATAGATTGCTAAAGTAACTCAATAATCTTCATTTTTTCCAGGTTATTCACAGATCAGTGAGCATTATCATTAATAAAGCAATGGAATGCTTTTGTGTCCTTGCCTGCATTATTCCTCAGGTTTTGACAAGAAAAGACTTTTAATTTGAGAAGAACCTCTTATTTAAAATTACATTATATTTAAGAGTGTGTTGCTGGAGCATTTACTGTGACTCTCATGAATATATTAGAATTATATTGCCTACACAAATTATACAGTTTCAGTTTCTATTTTAGTAATAGCCCCCTTCAATGCTAACTAACTCAGATGCTATATTATTTTCAGGTAGGTACAAAAACTTTCCCAGCCATTTCCCCTAGGTTACATATATATACTACTGCAGGTC